>ML809491.1:3114-24480 GCA_009831015.1 Picea engelmannii | reverse complement strand
CCAATGGCGGATTTATATGAGCCGGAGTTGTTGTGGCCTCTGCCGTGTGGAAATTATAGTGGCAGGGTTTTCATTAATGGCAGAAAATAAGAGTGACTGACTGTGTCAATGGAATCCAGGTTGACCATCACGCTTAAATATTCTGCAAGACGTGAAGCCGTAAAACTAATAAGTAGTGGCTCTTTTATTCTCCACGGTGAAGCCAATCCAATTCAGTCCTTCCTTTTTTCGTGCAGCAATGGAAATTTTGAAATGATGGTGGCTCCTTCTCCAACAACACGATATCTCAATAGATTTACTTGCACACAAGATAAATTAACAAACACACATAAAACTTACAAACAAAAATTCAAACAACAATATATATCTACTCTCCTACATATTTACAGAGAATATCAGCGATTACAGCTTTCACATTCTCCTGGCCTTCCCGTGAGGGAATCAAGCCAGACCAGGCTCTGATACCAAGTTAAAATCCATGAGAGCATAGATGCACAGGAATAACACACATTAATTCAATATATTGCACACACACATACGTACATATATAGTTGGATACAGATTCAAATGATTCCATATTTGGAGGGAGTGGTTGAGAAGATATCTCAACAGCTTCCTACAAATCTTCAACCAACCCCAAATTAATCATTAATTCTAACAACGGTAAGGATGAGGACGAAGTAATAGAATTTTGTATGTGTACGAAGGGATTATCCTTGCTATAAATTAGCCTAGCCTTGGTTTATTTGTGGTATTAATTTGCAATTTGGTTTTCTAAGTATAACAACTCTTTGATATATATGTGTTTACTTAAAATGGCAAAGAGTGAAAAGACCTCTAGATGTACGTGGCTTATGAAGAGATTTTATTGATTAGACTCTTATATATATTATTGATTATGGATAAAAGCCTCCTTGCTAATAATTATTATTGATGGCTAATCAAGACCTAATCTATGATTATGAGTATCTCCCTTAGTAGAAAATGATTGAGTATTTCATAATGACTAGTTTTTCTAGACCATGATTATCGGTATGGAGACTCCCTTAGTGTGGGACTAATACCCTTTATCTCATTTAGCTTTCGGTTTAAAAAATATGTGCTTTATTATGATGGCTAAGAAATGTGGTTTTTGACTCATCATCCCTAGTATGATTCCTTTTTTGATATCTACACTCGAACATATGATTGACTTGATGATTATATTATCGATGGCTATTAATGAGTAATCCTTACTTACAGGGCTTATTCACATAGTCTATATGGTGTCCCGTGTAATGTTCATATGGTACATGTTTTGATGTTTTTAATTTCAATGATATTCTGGACTCATCATTCTTTCATTGCTTGTTTTTATTGATGATTAATTATGATATACCTAAACGTCTTTGTGATTGTTTAGATTTTGATAAGCATTGATGTTTCTTCAATCGACTATTTAATTAAGAGAAAATGTTTTTAATAATGACTATTCAATATTGGTGATTCTTCGATTATGATTAGTCCTTGTGATGATGTGCTTGATATTATATAGACTTTGAAACCTATTGACGTACTTTATGATGTTCTTGATTCAAGATGATGATGCTATGCATATAGTAGTTTTTTGAACGACTAATTTGTTTCAAGTTGAGAGAACGGTGGAGAATGTAGGAGTACATTGTTAAATTTAGAGTTGCTATTAAGTTCTTTTCCATTTACTAGACAATAATAGCATAAGTAGGATCATTGAAAGAAACACAATCACAAGGTACACAACATTTTATCTTGGGAAACCATCATGGGGAAGAAAACCCAACAAAAACTTCCTTAATATAGATTGCTAATGTAATGCCAAGATAAAAGACCAAACCCTAGAGAATATCCAAGACTAAGCATTGTGCCTCTCTCTTCTCCTTCTACTAACTGAGCTTCCTTCAAACTTGTGCACTAGATGACTAACTTGAGTGAGAGTGAGAATGGTGTATCATCCTCTCTTATTTATACTAGCTGAGGAGTGCTAGGGTTGTGCTTTTCACCAAGCAGGGATGACTTCTTCAACTAGTGGTTAAAATCACTTTAATTATCCCTAGGGGCCAACTTCTCAATTATCATCATTTAATTAGGGTTTGACCAATCCACAAAAGGGGATTTGGTCATACATAAGTTTTGACATGATCAATCCACAAAAGGGGATTGATCTATAAGATAATAACTCAATTATAATTAGAATATTCTTCGCAGTTACAATATTTCAACACCCGCCCTTAACAAGAAGGGTATTCTACAATACAACATCATCAGGAGAGAGAGAAGGGAGAAACATCATCAACATCTTGGAACATTGACCGAAACATCTATAAATAATCATAAGTTTTTTTCATCATCAATAACATCATCATTCACAGGATGGTGTTGGAGTATCATCATCGTCATTGTTCATAGCATGGAGCTTGAATAACATCATGACCATGTTGGTTGTGAAGCTTGATTATCTTCATGATTCACAGGTCTTTTATTTTCAGCCGTGTTTATACCCCATGAAGTAGTTACACCCCAGAAGTATGTACACTCTTCCACGCGGGGGAGTGCAGAGGGGGGTTACCCCCTCTGTGGGGTTCGGGGGGGATATCCCCCCAGTTGGGGGGTCCGGGGAAAAGCGGGCCCCCAGCGGGGGTTCGGGGGGGCTATCCCCCTGGCTGGGGGGTCTGGGGGCAAGCGGACCTCTAGTGGGGGTTCGGGGGTGAGGCGCCCGATGGAAAAATTGCCTTGTAAATGTATATTGTAATTTCATTGTAAATCTGGACCGTTCATTATAAGGTCACAGATCTAACGATAGAAATTATGTTAGGGTTTTTTTCCCCAGATGGCAACCCTCTGTTATGAGGGAAATGTATTGCGGTGATGCATTATGGAGAATATTTTATTATGAGATAGGAGACTGGGAGAGAAAAAAGAGGAAGTGACATCAGGTTTGTTGTAGGTTGTATCCCTTCATTTGTTGGATAATAATGAAATAAGGACCTGGCAATTCATCTAGTGGATGTAGCCCACACTAGGTGAACCACGTATATCTGTGTCTCTATTGTATTGTGTATCTTCTGTATTTTATTTCCGCATTTATTTTATTTTATTGCTCCACAGTCCCGTTTTTCTAACAACTGGTATCAGAGCGAAAGGTAACTCGCAGGAAAGGAGGGTTCATGGTTCGAGTGGGAGCAATGGCAGACGATGGAAAGTTTAGGGTCGAGAAATTTAATGGCCAAAAC
Source organism: Picea engelmannii (assembly GCA_009831015.1). Classification (NCBI taxonomy): domain Eukaryota; kingdom Viridiplantae; phylum Streptophyta; class Pinopsida; order Pinales; family Pinaceae; genus Picea; species Picea engelmannii. The sequence continues at coordinate 21,232 of ML809491.1, read as the reverse complement.
TACCAGTTATGGAAGATGCAACTGGAAGATTATTTATATCTGAAGGATCTATTCCTACCATTGGGTGGAGTAGCAAAGAAGTCGACGGCTATGAAGAATGGGAAATTCTTGACAGAAAGGCTCTAGGAAGGATACAGATGATCCTAGCAGTGTCGATGGCTTTCAATATTTTGAAAGAAAACACAACAATGGCTTTGATGGATGCATTGGCTAAATTGTATGAAAAACCCTTTATGTCCAATAAGGTATTTCTAATGAAGAGATTATTTAATATGAAGATGTGAGAAGGTGGGTTTGTTGCAGATCATTTAAATGATTTTAATACAGCTACTAATCAACTAAGTTATGTAAAAGTGGACTTTTATGATGAGGTCAGGGATCTTCTAATCTTGTGCTCATTGCTAGAAAGCTAGAGCGGCTTGGTCATGGTTGTAAGTAATTCATTCTTTGGATCAAATAATTTAAAATTTGATGATGTTGTTGGTGTTATCCTTAGTGAGGAAATGCGACAGAAAATCACAGGTGAGACATCAGGTAATGCATTGAACATGGAGAATAGGGAAAGACAAAAGGACAGAGGAAAGGGCCAAGGGAACCACAGGAATTCTAGGAATGGAAGATCTAAATCCAGACTTGGAAAGATAGAGTGCTAGAATTGTGGGAAGAAAGGACATCTAAACAAAGACTGCAAAGCTCCAAAGAAATAGAGAGATGGACAATAGGAGAGAAATCAAGAAGAAAATGTAACAGGTGATGTGTTACAATATGCTTTTATTATTTCTATAGATAATATTTCTGAGTCTTGGGTAGTATATTCAGGGGATTCATTTCATGCCACACCCCATAGGACACATTTTATAGATTACGTTCAAGGTGATTTTGGACAGGTTCATTTGGATGATGATGCACCATGCAAAATTGTTGGAATGAGAAATGTAAAAATAAAGCAACGCAATGGAAACCAATGGTTGTTGAAAGAGGTAAGGCATGTTCAATATTTAAGGAAAAATCTAATTTCAACAAGGAAGTTGGCAAGTGAAGGTTGTACATCCATATTTACAGATAAGATGTGGAAGGTCATCAAAGGATCATTGGTGATAGAAAAAGGAGAGAAGGTAGGTACATTGTATTTATGTACTGGTAATACTGACTCTTCTATCTCTTTAGCTTCTACAAGAGTGTATACAACACTGTGGCATCATAGGCTTGGACACATGAATGAGAAGGGTATGCAGATACTTCACAAAATAAATTTGTTGCCAGATCTTAAACAAATTGATTTGGACTTCTGTGAGCATTGTGTTTATGGGAAACAAAAGAGAGTCAGATTTCTCAGAGTCGGAAAATAAAAGAAGAATGAAAGGTTAGAGCTTGTGCATATAGATGTATGGGGACCAGGTCAGGTATCATCTCTTGGTGGCTCTCATTACTATGTTACTTTGATTGATGATGGAACTAGAAAAACTTGTGTTTATTTCATTCGACAAAAATCTGATGTTTTTGATACTTTTAAGAAATGGAAAGCTTTGGTTGAGAATGAGATAGGAAAAATTTTGAAGTGTCTCAGATCAGATAATGGAGGTGAATATTGCAGCAATGAGTTTGATGATTACTGTTCATACCATGGGATTCGTATAGAGAACACAGTTCCAAGAACACCACAAGAAAATGGTGTGGCAGAAAGGATGAACAAGACAATCATGGAGCATGCAAGGAGTATGAGATTGCATGCTCGTTTTCCCTTACAGTTATGGGCAGATGTTGTAGATACTATTGTTTACTTAATAAACAAGGGACCTTCAAGCTCTTTGGATGGTAGAATTCTAGAGGAAGAATGGACAGGAAAAAAGGTAAACTATTGTTTCAAAGTTTACCTGCGTGCAAAGTTGATTCACGATGCTCATGACATGGGTCATGAAATGATCCACATAATCAAAATCCTTCATCTAAAGAGTTTCAAAGATCTTCCTGAGTGTCTACAACTTGGAATTTTTTACTTTGTCTATGCCTTGATAGGCGATTTTAAGAATATCCCATGTCTGCTTGGCATGATTTGTTGCTGCAACTTTGGGGAAAATGTATTCCTCTAACGCTTTTTGAATGATCCATAGGGATTTTCTATCCTTCTTCCTGATTTCTCCCAGCACATTTATTTGTGTGTTCATCATTTCTTGTAGATCCATCGTATCTGGTTCCTTGAACCCATTAACTACTTCTTCCCAACAATCTTCAGACCAGAGAAAAATTTTCATTTTTATAGACCAAACATCATAATTCTTACCTATTAAAATTGGTCCTCATGCGAGCACTGCACTATTGCTAGTTTCCATGAATTTTTTTGTTGATTGTTGGCTCCCCCTTGATAGCTTAAAACTTGACCAAGATGGCTTTTTCTTTGTCAAAACAAAAAACCCAAAATGTTTTATTGTCTGGTGGAAATTTCTCCTCGGTCTAGGCGTGACCAAGTGACTGAAAGTGCTTGGTCACAGGTCCTAAAATAGCTAAGGGAAACCAAAATAGTTCATTCTCATTGTGTACAAAGGAATGGGGCAATTGAGCTCTAAGACACGATTTTGAGAATCATTTTTCCTTATATATTTTCCCCAAAATGCCCTGAAATGCCCCTCCTCCTGTTATCGATTGTTCAATCTTCAAATTTCTCTGTAGTATCTTGCAAATTTCTCTCCAATATTCGAAGAGTCTTACTCCTTCTTTGATTCCATGTTCATGTTCAAGTAGAGGAAAACATTTACAAAATAGAGTATTAACACACACAACAATGGATTTATTGAGCTCTCCTTCACATTCACATAGAAAACTGAAATCAAAATACATGGGATGAGATATTTCTCTAGAATTATCCATCCTTCACCTACCTAATAAATGAAAATTCACATATCTTATATATGAAATTAATATGCCTATCCATACCTAATAAATGCAACTTCACATATCTTAACTATGCAATTAATATGCCTATCCATCTATATGTTTTAATTAAACAAGTAATGAGGGAGAAATTACATAATTCAACAAATGAGACGCCCCTTTGGACCACTTGAACTCCTCCAAAATCTCCTCAAGTGGTTGGTGAATATTCATTTTATAACTTCCAAGCCTCGACCTGGACACTGCAAAATTTTTATATGTCTCATTTTGTAGCCATCATGTAAGGAATATTGGGAAAATTCTTAGTACATGGCATTTTATCCCTATAACCCTAGCTGGTAACTTTGGACAACATACAATGCAAGATTTTGTTCGTTGGAGGAGTTCAAATGGTACAACCAAGATTCTCTCATTCCCTGTTGCACCTATTTATATATAATTGTTTTATGCAGGTAACACAATAAATAATTGTTATTGCAAGGAATGGATTGTTGACATCCTAGTACTATGTTTCATTTAGTTACAATACTAATATCATTAATCACCATTTATGGCTAACACCCCTCCATTTCAATAATGGGAATCAATGTTAATGTGGTTAATTCAATAGTTGAAATAAGAGTTATAGGAAGATATGTGATTTCATGGGTATTTAATTTATTAGTCCTTCTCTAAGGATAAGACTATAGCATTCCATTCATTCTTAACCATCTATTAATTTGTTTTTGATTACAAATATTTTTCTTTCTGTCCAATATTGTACATATGCTTGAAAAAATAATTACTTTTTGATAATATTTAAATTACTTCTATCTCACATGTGATTGGCTGACGAATTCGATGTCTCACTTTTCAATCTTAGTAAGTTTTGAGTTTTAACTGCCCAAGTTGCAAATAATACAATTGTTTTTTCCAAACATTAGATAACCTAAGTTTGGAGTTTGATCTTAGATAACTACAACATCTATTCATTGAGGTAATTAAATTCATCTCAATGGAATAAATAAATGTGACGGCATATATTGAATGATATTATGATTAATATAATTTTAGTGTGATTAATATAAATTTTATAATTATATTAAAATAGATTAAATTTGAAAATTAAAATAATAAAAAGTAAAATAATTAGAAAAAAATATCTTTAGTTTTTATTAAATTATGTTGGCCTCTATAAAAACCTAGTATGTGTTAGGCAGCGGAAGAAAAAGATAGCATAAATAGAGCATAAAACTGAGAACATCAAACCAAACACAACACAACAATAATCACACAATTGACACAATCATTTATGTGGAAACCCACTGCGGGAAAAAACTAGAGGGAATGTTAGTCAATATTCTTATTATTCAAGGGAGAATTACAATAGCTAACACATGCATACAACCATCCTCTCTTCACAGACACACTGTAATCCACAGCATTGTGTCTTTCTCACACATTCTACAACATTTCACTCTCACCTCTATGGGTATGCTCATATATATAGCATCTCTCAAATAGTTAGACTAACTGATTATAATTAGATCCACTAGTTACACAATCTATTCACAAAAGAGTGCATGCATGGACATTCCTAATATAGTTGCATGCATATGCATGTGATCGCATGGGAAATTCGTTGGCCCTTAGTTAATTCATCACCTTTCCTTCAAGTCAAGAGAAGTCAAACATCATTACAACTTATGAAATTCTCTAAAAATACTATTACGTGAACATGTATGCTTGATTTGTTCATGTATGGACCATTCTTCCTCCATCAATAACCTATCTTATAAATCGATGCACTTGTCCATTTTGATATGCTGGATTGTTAGTCAAATGCACAACACTTTGACCACCAATGAACACCTCATCTTGTACTTTTCCAACACTTACCCAATAGATCCTTACATTATTGCAAGAAATAACATGAGGTAGATATCCTCTTGTCCAAATCTTATGAATCATAACCACAAACTAAAACACTGCAACCACTGTAGGTGATACATGTTCTTATGTGTTTGAAGCACCCATTTCCATGCTCTTCACCTGGTTTTTCCATGTGTCTACTGACAACACCAACTGCATGTGAAATGTTGACCATTTCCCATTGCAATCATCAATATTCATGCTAGCATATAATACTCGAGACATATAACCATTTTCTTCTTCATAAGTTAGATAATAAACCTAAAGAGAACTTACAATGGAAATCCACAGGGATTTTATCGATTTCACATTATTCATACCGAATTTCCTATGTACCTTCACCACATACTTTTGTTGTGATAACCAAACTTACCATATTTCTTGTCTCTGTGTATTTCCATGCCCAAGATTTAGTTTTGCTACTCCCAGATCCTTCATTACAAACGTCCTAACCAATTGAGCCAACCCGTTGAACTCAAACATGTCTATTATTTCTACAAGCATAACATTTGATGCCAAGATAATAAATATACCATAAACACAATGGATATACTCCTTGTAAAATTTGGCTCACCATGAAGGAATCAAGCATATTGTACCATTTCCTAGCATGCTTTATCCCATATAATGATTCTTGAGTTTGCAAACAAATATTTTTTTGTGATTCTGAACTAACCATTCTTTTTGTTCCATATACATCCCTTTATCCAAAAAATCCATGTAAAATAATTTTAACATCTAGTTGTACTATCAAAACTAGTGCTAACACAATATGAATAGAAGCAAGCTTTTAACAACTAGTGAGAAATATTCATGGAAATCAATACCTTCCAAATACCCTTCTACAACCAGTCATGCATTGAACCTTTCATCTTTTACTATGTTTGATTTTATAAAAGGAGATTCATTAAACATTGCATCTCTGTCCATGATGATTCTATGGGTAGTAGGATCCCATAGTCTACATCCCTTAAGATCATCACCATATCAAAGATATACCTATTTGAAATGGGTCCTATTTAGAATGTTGATAAAAACATAAGCATCACAACCAGATAATTTCACATTTGAGTAATCACCAGATGACTTGTTCATACCTCTTTCAGAATATTCCTGTCTTTTGCAACCGATGGTGATCGAGTTACTGGATAGCACAACCACTTCTTTCCACAACCATTGCTACAACTTGGCACTATTGGACATTCTTATTCGATCCCAACTTCCTTGCAATACTTTCCAAGTTCCATGGATATGAACCTAGTTTCATCATATATTCTCAAACACTTGATTAACCTGCCAACACATCAACCTTTATACAGAGAAACCTTTCTAACCTAGACACATTTCTCCACCTTGAACTTTTCATTCGAACAAGTCTGAAAAAATTTGGCCAAGCCAACCCAAGTGAACCTTTTCCACTCACCTCCAGGGACTTTACACTGGAGTCTTAGTGCTCCACCTTAACACGAGCATTCCCTTGACCAAATTCAACCAAGTCGTCCAAGTAATCCTTCACCGCTTACCTACAGGCCCATTTACAATGGAGTTCACCAAGAATTTTATAGGCTTCATTACATGCAATCCTTGGACACAATACCACGAGATACCCAAAAAACATGGACCCGAAAAACCACATGCTTTGACCTAAAAACCAAGTTTAGCTCATTAACTCTTTCATCGAGTCAAGGTTAACCCAACATACATCCCCCCCACCCCATATTGAATCTACCTAAATCTATGTTTAAAATTTTCATAGGTGAACTGATAAACCATGGGTACGCATGCCTATCCAAGTCTTAGAGACGTATGCCCATTTACGTGCAATCAATTATTTTTACAACTCCAAAGTAAATATAATTTTTTTTCTTTCATGGTGTCTCAACCATCAATGCTCTTGTTGTTTCCTTGTTGTTATAGAAGATCCTACATCTTGACCTCCCATAGCTCACAGTTAAATTATTGCTTCTAAGCTTCTCCAACTCAAACTTAGAACTTTGTATCTTCACCATTAGCACAAAAAACTACCCAAATTATAGCTTATAAAGCCAAGATATTTATTAGAATATTTGAAGGAAGCAATCTTAAAATTAAAATTCAAAGTTGAACTCAAAAAAGCTTTAAGCTGCAAAAATATATTTAAAAAAAAAATCTTAAAACCCCATTCACCTCTAAAGCATCCATCTCTAATAAGTTTTTAAGGTATCCAACCCTCAGCGCGCTTCTATTTTTCACTGCCAAGCTTCAATCAAAGTGGTAGTTCTGGTTGATCCTAAAAACCTTTTCCAAATACATATTTGAGAACTCAAAGTGGTGTTGTTGGTAGTTCTAAGGAATATTCTCCCATTGGGGTAAAAAACTCCATTTTTTCGATAGTCAACTTGATTCATTCATAGTGTTCCCTATGCCTTTGGCCTGGGCGCCCTTATGCATAAAAGAGATCCTTTAGGTTCATAGTCAATGCCTTCTTTTTGAGAAAATCCACGAGCGACAAATATTTCTTTATCCTTCTCAATACTTCCATCAACAACATGTTTTATTTTGAAGAGCCATTTGGAAAATACCACATCCTTTCTCTTCGGTCTGGGAACTATTTCCCATACATAGTTCTTTATTATGGATTGGTATTCTTCTGTCATGGCATCTGCCCATTCTTTCTTTTGAATGGATTCTTCAAAGCATATCACACATCAAAGCCATATAACTGGAGAATGGATTAGGTCTCTTCACCTGTCTCGTGCTTCCTTTGGGAACACCATACTTCTCTCCATCTTGAATAAGATCCCTATCCCAAGAAGGCTTTCTCTTATGGGAGATCGTCATCAGAGGAGGTTCTTGAAATTATACTATGTCATGATATTCTAGAATTTCCTCATCAGGGGAAGTTACGACTTCCCTCACTGGTTCTGCAACTCTAGGAACCTCCCTCACTTATTCTACAACTTTGGGAGCTACAGGTTCCTCTTCATATACTTCTTCAAGTTTTCATCTTCTTGATTTCTTCAGCGTTGCATCTTCATCAAAAGGTCACATCCATGCTGATCTCTTACAGGGTATACTTGGTGTTGCATATCAAGTCTAAATATGAAAGATTGAGTCAGGCTTCAAACGAGGGTTGCTTCCCGTTCTAATGTTCGGTCATCTTTGGAGCCTTCTGCTCCTTTCAATCAATCTTCATATGAGATACTATGAATCTCAAGAGATATATTCTTTGGTGCATGAGTGTATATGGTCATGTACATAGTCTGCTTCATGTCTCATATAATATGTTTCCTTCTGCAACCTTCACTATAGCTTTCTCAGGGCTATCACCCGTGACTTGAAAAAATGTCAACAAAACAACAGGCTAGAATAATATCCTTTTGATAATAACAGATAAAGAAATAGCACAAATAATCATCACAGTATCTCCTTTAGATCTATCATTCATGGATTTTGTGAGGCAACAATAAAAAATAAGAGATACACTACAAAATGAGGTCAACACTCTTATAGTATTGTGATCGAACATTCCTCCATGGAAAACTGGAACTACCACATGAGGTTTCCCCTAGAGAAGGTGTTAGTTGTATCAGGAAAATGATTACATTAAGTATTTACCTCTATATGCTCACATGCTACCAAGTATAATACTTTACAAAGACTACTATCTCAACTATAGTGGTTACTTGTAAAGGGGTAGTCATCAATTTGTCATGTGTACCTTTGAATTTTATCAACTTGATTAATCAAACCTATAGCCTTGTCCTCAATATGAGTGTGCTTTCTTTTCTTTCAAGTATCCTTCACTCAAGAGGACAAGTTCTTTCTTCAACCTGTCTTTTATACTAAGACAATATGCTATATTGACAGAAGGTTGGGTTAGAGGATAAACTCTATGGTCTCAAATTTTAATACATCTAATACCTTGAATCAGATTTTGACCAAAGGTTAGAATGATGGTCATAGCTACAACATGCAACACTGATCAAAATGATTTCATAACAAATAGATGCATATCAAAATAATCACACCTGGGTTGCATCATTCTTCTGAATGTGTTGGATCTTGAGATCCTTCTAGATATATGGAAATAGATCCCTTTTCCTGCAAATACCCTTTAAATCTTAATCGTTTAAACATACATACCTCTGACGACATTTGCAGGTAGAGGCACCATCTGGTAGCAACAATAATGATCACCAACTCTTAAGAACTTCAAGGGTGACTGCAATTGGTACTATGGCTGCAACTGCAACTGATACTGCAACTGGTTCTGAGACTGAAACTGCAACTACAATGTATACTACAATTGCAATTGATACTACAATTGGTTCTGAGACTGCAACTGCAACTGTAACTGCAACTTAGGGTTTTATGAGGAAACCCTAATTTTTCAAAATTCAAATCTTGAAATTCTGATCCAGGGGATAGATGCATTGAGCTGAGGTGAGTAAGCTAGTGCAGTCAGATTTATGAAAATCCAAATTTTAGCCGCTCAAATTTGACCAGCAGATTTTTGGACTGGTGCTTCTAGTTTTCTGGTACTTCTGGTACTTCTTGTACTCTGGTTTTCTGGTACTTTGTGAAAACTAGGGTTTCACTTTTTGAGAGATCTATACATTGAAAAGTTGCGTTGAGGATGCCAAAGTGATCCTTGAGGAAGGGCACACTTTTCTAGATGGTTTTGGGGATGAAATACTTCTTCAATAAAAATCCGTAATTTGCATGTACGGAAACACTGACGTTTTCCACTTTCTCTTATGAAAGATGCTCTCTTCAGCTTAGCTCTAATACCATATTAAGGTTTAGGCTATTATTAGAGTTCTTTGCATTTCATTAGATAACAATAGCATAAGATAGGATCACTGAGAAGTACAGAATCACAAGAGACACATCATTTATCCTGGGAAACCCTCATGGGGGAGAAAACCTACCAAAACTTCCTTATTATAGATAGCCAATACAATGCCAAGAGATAAATCAAACAAATATAGAAAGTCTTCTCCCAAGAATCTCTCTCTCTCTCTCTCTCTCTCTCTCTCTCTCTCTCTCTCTCTCTCTTCTCCAATTGCAGCTCCGAAACTTGCTCCTCAATGAACAAGTGAGTGTGTGTCTAAATGAGGCGCTAGCCTCCGTATTTATATAACTATGGCACGTGTGGAGATGTATTTTCACTGGCAGGGCCGACTTCTCAATCTGGGTGGTTATAACCACCTTTAATATATTTTGGGGCCGACTTCTTATTCTACCTATTACAATTATGTTTTGATCAATCCACAAAAGGGGATTTGGTCTTTTACAATAACCGACATGATCAATCTGCAATAGGTGATTGATCTAATGAATAATACAACAATAATAATTAGAATACACCTTGTAGTTACATTATTTCAACAGGGATAATGAGTAACCTTGATTTACCACAATATCACTATTAGAATAGTGTAATACAACATTATTGTTTTTAATTTTATCCTTTACCTTAGCATAGAACATGTGCATTTCTACTTTCCAATCAATGGATATAGCTAGTTCTAAGAGTCGTCACAACTTATCCCTAGGGACCTATCAAAATATTTTTTAGAGTCTACAAAAGAGTTAATCCTTAAAAAGAATCCATCCAAAGTTAAGGATAAGATGAGATCATGCCTTTTCAACTATTATTTGTTAATTAGTTACAATGCATGCTCAGTTCAAAATTATAGCTATCAAAACATTTTGTAAGATACATTCATTAACAAGAAAAACTTAGATGAAATAGTCATATGATAAAAAAGATAGAGGATCTAAAAGAAAATTAAAATATTATAAGGACTTGACAACCCTAATTTAGAAAATCAAAAGTATCTCTTTGTTTTGACTAGGGTAAAGAAGAAAATCAACATTGCCAAAATAATGATAAACTCTCACCATATCCGTAGTGAAACACATCATTGGACGATTTCTACAACATTGTGGATCTAAAGAATTCGTCATCTTTGTGACACAAAGAGGGTTGAAGATGAAAATCACTTTTTGTTAGATTGTTTGCATACAACCACACTAAATCACAATTTCAAAATCTTTATTACAATATCTACCTTCCTAAACGTTTCACTAACACCTAATTAGAATTCTTAAAAAACCCAATTAATGTTAACTAATCATCTGAGGTTCTCGATATTTATGTAATATTAATTAAGTAGTTTGTTGTTCGTTCAACTGCTCGATAGTTGAACTGTCCGTCCAACTCCCCCATCTATTGATATAAGAACATTTTGTATTTGCAGTTGATGAATAAGAAGAAATCTCTGGTGTGTTTTATGTGTTTTTTCCTCGCCCCGTGTCAGTGGTAACAGAGCATGGAGGGGAAATGACTTGAGAGGGATAAAACCACCGCGTGAGGGATCCCACGTGGAGGAAACCATGTGAGAGAGCCCGCACTAAAGAGGATCCCATGCAGGGGCCAAGTACCCTGCAGAGCCCACACTTAAGAGGTTCAGAACCCTCGTGTGTACAAATCGCTGCAGAGAGATGGATTCGTGTACATTGTTTGAATGTTTTTATATTCTGAAAGTGATGAAAGTTCGATTTCTAGTTGTTTAATGTAATTTTTGAGAGAAAAAATCCTTTAAAATGCCTTCATTAATCTTGGTAGTGGGAGTTGTGCTTTCTTAGAAAGTAAATTATTAGGAGTGGTTCAGAAAAATCAAGCATACGTTGATTTTTAACAATCTGTGGGATGGTATTTGTGAAAATACTGGTGAGAACTTAGATGATAGCTCATGTAACAGTGATTTGAAGGAGCCTATATATACCAAGGAACTTGCTATCTAGAAGAGAAAGGAAAAAAAGGCCTATGCTTTGATAGTTGCCTCAGTGAGTGAAAAGTTAAGTAAACGTACGATTTCTTGTAAAACTGTGTTTCAATCCTTAAAGAAACTCATATATCTTTATGACTCTCATTCTCAACTTGAAATTATTCAAGCAATAATGAAGTTATTCAATTTAGAGATGAAAGATAATGATCCAATGAAGCTATCCTCTGAAATTAGAGCTTTTTACCATGATATTAAGGCCACCGGTGTAGAAGTTGATTTACAACTTATAACTTTTATCAAAGCTCTTTACTCCAATTATTCACACTATCTTGAATCTCTTCAAGATAGTGAAAAAATGAAAAACTTGACCTTTGATAAACATGTTGAGAAAATTGAGGAAAAAGAAAAATCCTTTGGGAAGGAGTCACTTCCCAATGTCAAAACTCTATGTCTTGAACATGAAGGGAAGAAGTCCAGTAATGATCCTGCTAGACACAATACTAGCCGCAGAGGTCTTGGTAGAAAGAATTTTAGAGGAAGTGGGATTAAAAATGATCAAGGTGACACACAAACTTTTGAGCAACAACACCAAAACAAAGATAAGAAATCTATACAATACAATAGATGTGGAAAAATGGGTCATACAACTAGTTTTTGCAGAAGTCCTTGGGAGAAGATTCATGATAAGAAAGGGAAAAATCAAGATAAACATAAGAAACCACAAGAGAAATGTAATCCTCTTGAATCTGCACATTATGTTGTCACACATTGTAATCTTGGCATTGAAGAAGTTTTTAGTACTTCATTTGTCTGGAATGACACTTGGTTATTAGATAATGAAGCCACGTGCCATATTATATTTAGAAAATATTTCTTTGAGATATTTAATGCTGAAATTGATGGAGTAGTTTATTTTTCTCATAAATCACAGTTAAAACCTTCCAGAATTGGTTCAGTAACACTTAAATTACCAGGATATGATGATTATATACTCCATTATGTTCTTTATTTGCCACAATTAAAAGGAAATTCAATGTCTCTTATCCATATAAGAAAGCAAGGCTATTCAATTCATGTGTTTTATGGCATCATTAAGATTAGAAGATCTTATGATAATATTATTGTCATGAGTGGAGTGGAAGTTGACAATCTTTTAAAACTAAATGGTACATCTATTAATGTTCAAAATTCAACAAATTTGGCTCAACATAGTGGTAATTTGTATTCTAGTTTGTTATTGCATGCTCGATTTTGTCACATTGATTTTGAGAGTCTCACGCTTATGAGGAAGAAATGAATTAAATGGCTTCCTACAATTCCAAGACAACTTTCTCAATGTGATGCATGTATTTTAGGTAAACACAGTAAACAAACTTTTCATAACTCTATGTCTCGAGCTTCTAGAAAGCTTGGTATTATTCATTCATACTTATGTGGGCCCATTCTTGTTCCATACGCAAATGGAAATAAATATATGATGACTGTTATTGATGACTATACTAGGATGTGTTGGGTTTATCTATTAAAAGAAAAATCTCAAGCTTTTGATACATTAAAAAAATTTCATTTATGGATTAAAAATGAAACTCAACTCAATATTCGAACATTTTGAACTGATAATGGTGGTGGATATACATCTTTATGTTTTGAAAAATATTTGCAAAAAAATGGTATCAAACATCATACCACTATTCCTTTTAATCCACAACAAAATGGCATGGCCGAATGAATGAATAGAACTTTGTTGAATATGATCAGATTAATGACATTTTTTAAGAATGTCAAATTAATGTTTTGGGGAGAGGAAGTCCTTTGTGTTGTTTGCATTAAGAATATAAGTCCTTATGATGCACTTCAAAATACAACTCCTTATCAAATGTGGAATGCTATCTTCCATTTGTCAAGCATTTAAGAGTTTTGGTTCCACCTGTTATGCTTTGATTCCTGAACAATAGAGAAATAAATTGGGAGCAAGAAGTAGAAAGTGCATTTTTCTGGGATATTCTAATACTTCAAAACCTTATAGACTTTACAATGAAGCAACCACAAAATTTATTGTTTATATAGATGTTATATTTCTTGAGGTTGACAAAGATGAAATCAGTGTTGACAAAAAACTTGCTCGACTTGATCGATTTCACTTGAAAAAATTCTATCTTGAATGGGATAATGAACTTCCAAATCTTGAAGGGGGGATTCATGTTGTATATCAATCTTTGAAATTTCCTTCGACGACATCAACTTCTTCTTTTGGTTCTCCATTAGATAATGAAGAGAGTGAGAGAGAAGAAATTTTGACTCACAAGAGGGAATCGAAACTTTTCCTTGAATCATCTCTTGAAGAACTAGCACTTGAAGTTGAGGAAACATCACAACAATCAGTACGTGGATTAACAAGGACCAAGACATTTCCAAGAATATATGATGAGTTTTCCACGGATGTTACTTCAAACTCATGTAACACTTTCCATAGTTCTTTTGATTGTGAATTAAATTTTTCTATTGTTGATGAACCTCCCTCCTTTCAAGAAGTAGTAACTAGTGATGCATGGAAAACTGCAATGCAAAGAGCATATGATGTTGTCATAAAAAATGGAACTTGGAGGTTGGTGGACCCTTCATTTAGAATCAAGCTTATTGACTACAAGTGGGTATATTAGAACAAATATAAAGTGGATGTCTCTATTGATAAACATAAATAAAGACTTGTAGAAAAAAGGATATGCTCATAAAGAAGGTGTCGACTACACAAAAACTTTTACTCCTACTGCAAAATGGGGCACTATTCGAAGTTTGTTTTCTTTGGCAGCTCAAAAAGGATAGAAAATTCATCATATGGATGTTAAGACTGCATTCTTGAATGGAGACTTGAAAGAAGATGTATATATGACTCAGCCTAAAAGTGTTAATGTCAAAGGTCAAGAGCATAAGGTATGGAAACTGGTAAATTCTTTATATGGCTTGAACTAAGCACCACACTCTTGGTATGAAAATTTAATTCAACATCTTCGGAAATTAAACTACAAACATTTCAATCTAGATGATGCAACTCTATTTTTCAAGAAGGTTGGTAAATCAATTGTATACCTAGCCATATATGTTGATGATCTACTAATCACAAGAAACAATGATGATTATATAACATTCGTTAAGAAAGAGCTAAAAAAGGTTTTTGATATCACTGATTTGGGATTGGTTCATTATTATTTAGAAATTGAAGTAGATCAACAACTGAAGTACATAAAAGTATATTGGAGAGATATCAAGCAAATTTGGGATGCAGGATTATAATTCTATTTCCACTCCGATGGAGCAAAATCTAACATTTACTTCAAATTTAGGCAACGCATTTGAAGATCCAACAAAGTACAAGAAGCTTGTTGGAAGTTTAATTTATGTTACTACTACTCGTCATGACATAACCTTTGTTGGAGTACTTTCCAGGTTTATGCATCAACCCCGTGAAGGTCATTGGAACACAACAAAACGAGTGCTCAAATATTTAAAAGACACTCAATCATATGGCATCAACTATTCTAAAGTTTTTAACTTCCATCTCATTCGTTATTCAGATTCTGATTTTGACGGAGATAAAGAGCATGGAGTGTCTACTTGAGGTTATTTGATGTCTCTTGGATCAGCAGGGATCACTTCGAGATCACGAAAGAAAATTGTACCTAATGATTCTACAACTAAAGCCGAATATGTTGCATTAGCTCAAGCCACAAAATAAATCATTTGTCTTCAGAAAATACTTGAAGATTTGTAGGAGAAACAAATGACTTCAACGCCTCTACTTGTTGATAACACTTCTCCAATTCAATTGGCCAAGAATCCCAAATTTCATGATCCAACCAAACATATAAACACCAAATATCATTTGATTCGACATCATGTTGAGATCCAAACCATTCATTTCTGTCATTATTCCACTTCAGAGAAAATTGCGGACATCTTTATTAAAGCTTTGGGTGGAGAGAAATTTGAAAAATTTCGAATGATGCTTGGGATGAAAAATGTCCCTACGAATTAAGGGGGGAATGCTAACTAATCCTTCGAGGTTCTCGAGATTTATGTAATATTAATTAAGTAGTTCATTGTTAGTTCAACTGCTCTCCGTCCAACTATCCCATCTATTGATATAAACACATTTTGTATCCCTAGGGTGTGTTTTTTATGTTTTTTCCTCGCCCTGTGTCAAGTAATTGTCTTCTCTTTCTTGAAGTATGAAAGACCAAATTTGTTCTAAGTAGAGATGAACTATCATCATCAATATTATGTAGTCTTCTTTCAATTATAAGCTGCGGTGACCGAACTCTACAAACATATAGTGCCAAAGGAGCAACATCAAACAACATCAAAAATACCACGTACATCCCCAATCAACAATGACTGAAGGTAAACGCCCAATATTCAAACAGAATTGCTGCGTGTAGAAATGCACAACGATGGGAGAATGTGTGACTCCGACAAATTGGTTGGCTCTAGGGTGTAGTTATGGTAGACACTAAGAACTGAGGTAATTCAACTATGGCTATGGCTGTAGACAATGGCTAAATACACCAATGATTCACTAAATGACAATTTTAAAGTGTCCAATGGATTTAATGCTTGGAGATTTAAGAAATGATATGTAGTATCCAGCGCATACACTAAGGACATTAGCTGTACGTAAAAATTTGGCTATAGTGTATGATTCAACAAACCAAACAATTCATTCATTTAACGATAATTCCAATCCATGCATACTTTGATCATTATTACAATAAATGCCAAATAATGAATGTTGTAACAACAGAAATTAATTCAGGATTCCATATATCAACAATTAACGTGCTAGTTCATTAACCAGAGTGTGTATTGCTATGGTTTGGGCATAGCAAGCAAACACTTGATTTCATTAATGTTGGAAGTCAAACGAATTGAAGATGGCAGGCGAATACATTCAATATTTATGCCATCGAAAAGACTCTGGAGTTCTTGTGGTTTACACACAATGCTCAAATAAGAGTCAAACCAGATCGGCGACCACACAACAATTTAAATTATCTCAGAAATTCAAATGAAAAAACTAACAGAGGGGGTTTTAAATTATCTCATAAATCCAAAAGGAAAAACAAATATAGGGGGTTTTATTGTGCTCAAGAAATGGTTACAAATGTGAACTGCATTCTTAAGCAAAGATTTAATACATTTTTATTTTCTAACTTATTTGCAGTAAAATGTGCAGTAACTTATTTGCAATATAGGCTATAAGCTTAGCTTACAAGAGCCCGAAAACTTACTTCACATACAAATCGTATCCTAGCATATACCACAAAACAGGGAAAAGTTATTTTTAACTTAATATTTATCAAATCTTCAACAACCAATCCATTCACGGTTCCACCTATACAATTATCGCATCGAGATATATATGTATCTGAAACGACAATTCATGGAGGGTCAATTGAGTATTTGTTAGGCAGCAGAAGAAAAACATAGCATAAAACAGAACATAAACAAGCAAAACATAAACAAGCAAGAGCAAACATGCATTAAATTAAGCACAGTAATCCCACAATTGACACAGTAATTTATGTGGAAACCCAATGAAGGAAAAAAACACTGGCAATGATAGTAAGTATTGTTATTATTCAAGGGAGAACTACAATAGCCAATACCTGCATACAATCATCCTCTCCTCACACACACTCTGATCCCTACACACCTTGCACACGTGACTTGGACTCACATTGTACTCACACCTCTATAGATATGCTGCATATATAACATTTATCACTCAAATACACAAACTGATCATAAATAAATCACATAATTACACAAACAATTCATAAATAGATAACATACATAAGCATTAACATAAGCATTAACATAACTGCATGTGAATGTTACAATTAACATGTTTCCAACCATTATCCTATTCAAACATTCAAACACTTATTTTCGTTTATTATATCATACAACATTTCCAAGGTTGCAGGATATAAGAAATTATTCTTCACAATACAACATTTCGTTTACGATATTTACACAACATTTAAATGCTTTTAGCCGCTGCAGATTGTGAGCATTGTCGTGTCGTTTTAGATGATGCAACTCGACCCTATAAAAATGTTACTCTCCCATATATTATTTGAAAATATTGTTGAATGTAATATGTCTCTTCTTTATGACAAACTCCATCTAAAATTGAAACACGTATCTGTCAGCAGTCCGCAGTGCATTTGCCACCTTCAAACTTGCTTACTAATGACTTACTACTACCAGAGTATGAACTTATTTGCAGAATAACTTATAATTTATCGAATCTTCAAGCAGCAATCCATTCACCATTTCACCGACTTCAAAGTTAAATTTATTCTGCAATTATCCGAAAGCATCCAGATATATATGTATCCAAACAAGAATTCTTTAGGAGTCAACTACGTACTTACATAATAAAATTATCCAAAACCCTGCAATACCATTTTACCTGGCTTTCAAGTTTATTAAATGGTTATTGCGCAGTCATTATCTATGTGCTGGCAATGTTCGGA
>ML809490.1:153603-180227 GCA_009831015.1 Picea engelmannii | reverse complement strand
CATAGGGACTAGAAGAATAACTAGTCAGAGGGGTAAACTCTAAGTAACCAACTCATCTTCCTATGTCCATGCTAAACCCTAACCTTGGACTAATGGACTCAAGAATTTGTGCTTCATTCAAAGATGACATGACTATTGCCGATAGGAGATAATATTATTTTCACACCCTTCTTTTTTTTGTTTTTTCATTGTTAATGAAATGCTATGATACAAGAGAGGGAACAAGTGTTGCAAGTAAGAAACTAGTTCCAAGTAGTGGAACATGCCTATGCTCAATGAAATGGAATGCATGCGGGATATGGACCCTCAGGGGTATGTTTCCTCTTCGGGTAAAGGGTTTTAATTTGCAAAGGATATATGGAAGGACATACTTGGTTAATGCTGAGAATTGTTGGAGAAACAGGATTATAATGAGAAAGCAAGAGCTCAAATTAGGCTAAAAAATGCAACAGGATAATGGGATGTGTTATATCCCTAAATTTCTCTACACATGCATACATGGCCTTTTCCCTGTTACTTGCATTTTTTGCCAAAGAACTGCTGAGAAATTCTTCTAAAAAAAACATTTTTTAGAATATGTATGTGCCCTGCACCATTACAGCCCATGTACATATGCTTTCTGCACCACTAAAACTTGCATACATATGCATGTTGCACCATTACAACCCACGCATGCTTGCAAAATTTGCAAGGAATTCATTGAAATCGATGGGATATTGGATCTTTCCCAACCAATCCACCTACTATAGCCCATCACCCAACTGAATAAACATCCTTTTGGTATATAAAAGGAGGTGTTGGGGTCTCATTTCATACCTAAGAATAAGAATAGTGAAACTTTGTCTGATTTCACTTCCCCTCCTTACCCAAGATATTGTTTCCTTTTGTGAGAAATAGCCTCAAAATTCCCTCATTATCCCCTTCTTCCTCCATTTAACCCATTCACTTCCATAGAAGAGATCAAAAGGTTGAGAGGAGAATTTCATACAAGGTTCACTTGGAGCATGGTGAAGAGGAGCCTAGAATAGGTTCACAGAATGGTAGCCGACTTAGATTGTAAAGGTATAATCTTTGTGTTATGCATAAAAGAATTACATTTTCTTGTCCCAAATGATGGTGTGTTGAATACTTTTATTGTTTTATGCTTGACATTATAACATCTAACCCTAACTTATATATGGAATAGCATGTTTTTCGTTCTCTGTTTGTCAATCTTTGTATGAAGTTCAGCCCTAGGAGGAGATGTGTAGTCAGTGTAACTTCCAAGCACGAGTAGATCATCACCAGACGTGGGATTAGAGATAGAGTTACCTGATATCCTTTCTCTTTTCTTTCTTTATATTAGTTTTGGTATGTTTGGGGTTGCCTACATTCTTAACCCTGGTGTAGTTAAATGGGGGTTATTTCCTGCTATCATAACTGGAGACCATACTGGTTATTTCCTTGATTAACGTAAGCCAAAAGTAATTGACATGTAGAATCTTCTCTCGGAGGATGCGGGCACATCCTGCTCCTATGTTTCCTGCCATTGTTTTTGGTCCTTTCACCAAGTGGGGGATTGGTTTCACTACATTTCACCCAGCCTCAACCAATGGGCATCATTATATCATCATATAAGTAGACTACTTCATGAAGTGGGTCGAGGCTATGCCAACATTTAACAATGATGGAGAAACAACGACTCTTTTCATTTTTAACCAGATAGTAGCAAGGTTCAGCATCCCGAAGGAGATTGTCACTGACCATGGCAGTCACTTCCAAAACAAAATGATGATCGAGTTAACATCAAATATTGGGAAAAATCGGTAAGTGTGGACATAAACAGATCTCCCTAGTTTCACCACGAAACTAGAACAAAACAAGACAAAATATAAAACTTTCCCTAAGTTTTAATTATCAAGCATACTAACTAACTAGAGATAAATGACATGCCTTTTAAATGTCGTTTTTCCTTGTTAGATTCATCCTCGCTCCATTCCAAGGCTTATGGGATGCTAAAACTATAAAAAGACACAATCCAACGAAGTAAAATCAACAATGTATAGTCAACAAAACCTATGTATGTGATCAAGGAGTCATACAATAAAATAAGACCAATTTTATGGGAAAGAAATATATCACTATATTAAATATATGAAAAGGATAATACAACCAATGCCTTGATGTTGTAAGGTCCCTTCCAAAAGTTCCTTGCTTCCCACAAACTTTTGCTCCACAAATTCTGAGATCAAAAATCTATCTTGACAAATCAAAGCCCAAAGCTACAAAAATTAATCAAGTTCACACCAAACGCTAGCCAACTAACTTTTCCCATGAGAAATCTTCTCCTTTTATAAGATGAAAAGGATAGGGTGAGGAGGTTAGGATGATCCCATGAGATCAGGGATGTGACTCAAATACAAACCGATCAGAGGCCACCTCACCCTTGAAGCTTCTATTCTGAAACTTTCGAGAAATTCCTCTTTTTCCTTCATACGAAAATCGTCGCACCCTTAACACTGAGAAAATTGCAACGACGTCATAGGCCACTGTGGTGCAACCTACGATGATCCTAGATCTTTGCACTCTTAACACTAAGAAAGGTGCAACGATCCCTTTTTCTATGGTGTTTGACAAAGGAAAAGTATAATTTCATCTCTTTGGAAAAAGTATCTTCATTCTTCTTCAGGGATTAAGGAAATTGATCCTTCTAAAGACAAAGTATAGATTTACATTAGTATAGGTCATAGGGGTGATGAAAATAATGTGTAACAATGAGCCCCCCAAAGTATGAAGTTAGAACAAAGTGATAGATGAAATACTTTTTCAAGTGTGTGTTGGGAACAAAGAACACATCGGTCGGAAACCTACCAACAAACAAGGAAATACAATATAATAATACATCATCACTGAGGTAGGAATTCCCATACTCATAATACAAATGACTCAAAGCATAAATGACAACATGAAAATATCCATGTCAAGTAAGACAGGTCATGGCCACCAAACATACACTGTGGATCCATGCCAATATGACTCAAATATGAACATAGCCACCAAAAATAAACTATGGATATATGCGTTAAAGACTCAAATTTGAACATAGCCACAAGAAATACACAATGGATCTATGTAACAATACAATATGAATATACTCCAACGCAACCTGAATCTATCAGAAAAGATTCAGGGTCTTCATCTCCACCACTCTATAGTATGATTCTAACCATGTGAATACATGTGTTGAAGTCGAACATGGTATAAACCACTTGATTATGGTTCATTAATGAATATCGTTAACAAGTGTGAGGGAAATCACCATTAATGTCAATGACTCCCAAGGTACATTAGTACAATCCAACGAATGTGAATTAATGAGCTGAAGTCGAACACTCGGTGGAATATCTTGATTAGGGGTCAATAATGAAAACCCACTATCAAAAGCGAGGAAACTTTCCAATGAGGCATGCAAGTTCCAAGGTACGAATTAGTTTCTAATTATAATTCTTGGATAATGAGTTGGAGTCGACAGGAAAATACTTGTCATAGGAGGGCCTTAATGTATCCCCCATCAATGACACGAAACGGGTAAAAATATTTGAGGTAGATCAGAGTAACAAGTAATTCAGGACTGACTCAGGGATGGTCGACGTAATAGAAGGCTTAAGGACTATATAAATGGACGATGCAATAGAAGGCTTTCCGGGTTGAACTTCTCTTTGAACATATTGATGACATGACAATTGTCTTGGAAACACTAACTCAACAACAGAGATCACAGACCAATTTGTAATCTTATAAAGGTGTATGATCAGGAGACAAGCAGATTTTCTAACCTAGACACAAAGTGAGTGAAAGGGTGTCATGTTCAAAAGTGACTCTTCCATAGAATATAGGTTTAGACACATTTTTTTCCCAATTTTCCCCCCACCATTTATGGCGAGTACCTCTTTACTTTTACACAAGCTTGAGGAGGATAACATATTCTTGAACTGTAAGCTCATCCTTCGGATGAGTCCTTTGGAGTATATTTAACTAACCCTAGGAAGGAGTGGTTCAATCCCATATGGGATTTTCGATGTTTGTTTTAACAGTCCAAAGAAAGTAAACTCAGGGGTTTTTCAATTTTAGAGAGTCTGAAAAAACACTTAAAGAGAAATCTATCCGGTCTATTTTCATAATTTGATCTTACGAGACCGAAAAAGAGATATCCTACCGCTCATCAGATGTTTTCTTAAAATACTTTTACGAGCGGGAAAAGAACAAGATCGCTCGGCAACCTTTTCATGTTTAGAGAGTCTGAAAAGAGCATAAAGGGAACTCCAAGGGGTTCCTTTTTTGTATAACCTTTACGAGTCTGAAAAATTGATAAAAGTCTACTTGGTTACATTCTCATTGATTTACAAGCACGAGAAAGAACAAATACTAATCTCAAGATTGTTTTCATTTTACACAAGATTTAAAACAAAACAAAACTATGCTTGGGATAGATTTTATTTTTACACAAGCTTAAAACTAGCCAAAACTATGCTTGGACCTGGTTTCATTTTTACACAAGCTTGAACCATAGGAAACTATGCTTGAGGTAGGTGGTTTCATTTTTAGACAAGCTTGAACCAGAGAAAACTATGCTTGAGACTTCCCAATGCATAATCCAGGGATGGTTGGTACTTAGCCCCCAGCTTAAGAAGCTAGTGACTTAACTTCAACATGAATTCCAAAGGATATAATCATTTCCCCCTAAGCTTCATTTTGTCCTATAACATAGGCGGAGGAAAGGAAGCTTCAAATACTATACATAGAAAAGTACTTGACTCAATCGAAGCGGGGGAAAATCTATTTCATTTTTTAACGAGATTGCTACCAAGAAGAAAAACTATGCTCATAACCTTTGTTTCAATTTTTAACGAGGTTTCCACAGAGATGCAAAACTATCCTCGTAGATGGTTTCATTTTTTAATGAGATTGAAATCAGAAAACCATGCTCAAAAGAGTCTTTTTTATTATGTCCTCCAAAAGGACAATGCTCTGGAAGGACACCATGTCAAGGGACAAAACTCGATCATAGCTTCCTAGAGATCTTCACTTGATAGAAGAAACACACTCTGGAAGGAGCACATGTTGAGGGTCGTGATAGGGGTAAGGAGGTTAGGCTCCAATATCCCTACCAAAGAGATCACCATGTCAACTACCAGATCCAAGTCATAACATATTGATATTATAGTGAGAGGCTCATCTGCATCAGCAGTTGAAGGCATGGGAGACAACGCCACATAATTGACCTATGGCAGGGGTGATACCGACTGCATATATGAATCGTTCAGGGAATTCATCGAGTTGACAATCAAGTCAGGACCAACAAATGAAATTTGATCAATAGTCACCACTCGTCCATCGTAGGGTAAATATATCACACGAAAAAGAGTGGACACAATAACTTTCATAGAATAGACATAGTCTCGCCCAAGGAGTAAATCGAAATCCAAGGGGTATTGGACTACCATGACGTCAATAAAAATAGTTTTTCCTCCCAAAGTTATGGGAACTGAGGAAGGATCCCTAAAGGTTGATTGTTTCTTCTGTTGAAAGCCAACAGATTTTGTGTAACTGGCACAAGTTGAGGATAACTCAAAGCTTACCAAGCAATAGAGGAAAAAATACTAATGGAAAAACCTTCGTCTATCAATGTCTGAGGAACATCCCAACCACAAACATGTACTGTAATCTTGAAAGGAATGTGAGAGGGAAGACGAGGTCCAGTTAGCGCACCCCAATAAAAAAGGATGGCCTCATTACTTGGAGGAGGTTCCACGAAAGGAGGAATTCCCCCCAGCATGGTAGATTATGTATCAACGAGAAAAACATGGGTAGTATCGAGTTTACTCTCTAGAGGGAGAGTAGGATTGACTGATAAAGACATCAAATTGACCACTTGGGTTTCATTCTCCAAGGAGAGAATGGGGTCGACAGCTGGAAATGGATCGACTGCTTGGATTGCACTCTCTAATAGGAGAGTGGGATTGACCGAGGATGAAATCGGATTGACCACTTTATCAACTGGTTCAACTAAGGATGTGACCATATTGACTACATGATCAACCAGACTGACTGATGAAGGGACTGTATTGATCATTACATCAACTATTGTTTGTTTGAGAGTAATATTGTGATAAGAAACTGGAAGTTGAGGTTGGGAAACAATCATGTCTTCCAGTAATTTCTAGGCTTCATCCATATGAGGGAAAAGGTGAGTTTTATGACTCCCTCTGCATAACATACACGGAAACTTGAATCTAATTTTCTTCTTCCCAACAGTATCCTGACTAGTTGATGGGAGGTTATCAGCGTATTGTTCAGATGTTGAAGAGATGGGATGGATAGGGTGCACAGACCATGCTTCTATAACCTTGGATAGACCAGGGAAATCCTTAAGAATATGGATACCCTTACAAATCCTGCAAGGGTACTTGGGTTTTCGGGTTGTTTGGGTTGTCTTAGGATCATCAACACTCCCAACACAATTAACAGTAACTGGTTGTTTTCCAACATGTCTGGCACTGGTTGGAAGTTTGGACCCTTGTTTATTTTTCTTCTTCTTAATCTTTCTTTTCTTCTTCTTCTTATCCACCGAGTTACTAGCTTCAGAGATTTCACTCAATGAAGAAGATGAAACGGAAGAAGACCTTGCAAGTGAAGAAGGCGAAGAAGATATTACTAGTGAACAAGGTGAAGGATCAACATGAGGTTGATGCTCTTGGGGGGAGGTTATTACAACCGAATAAATTTATTCATTCGAGATTACCGAAGTGGAAAACAACCATACCAATAATCCAATTGTGAGACCTGGAAGGATCAAAGTAGCGATGTAAGGAGGACCAACATTTCCATAAGAAGGAAAAACAAAAGGTTCCCTTGGAAAAGGGGTTCCTTCATTGGTCATTCTGGGAACTGACGTCATTAAAAAAAGATCCAACCTAGAGTATGCTAGGGAAAATAAACAAAACACGCTAAAAATCTAGGCAGCAAACAAACAAATAAAACCTTCTCACAATGAACGCACTAGTTGGTGATGAAATCCAATGTCGCGAGAACAATGTAAGAAGGGGCTGAGATAGAGCAGGTGGAAAATTTACGTTGACGACCTACTTAACGGACTTATGCCTCTATGCAATCTCTCACACATAAACGTGGGTATACCCTCCAAGGAGCTCAAGTGAGTTTAGTCAACGTTGATTCCAGGTACCGTGAAGACTTTCCCCTCCATAATCACCTTGTGTGAAGACCCTAAAGAGATAGGCTACTAAGGTTACCAATTACAACAATGATGCATGGGGAAACAATCGACAGTCTGATCAACGTGCAAAGGTAGGGTATCTAGCCCGAAATCAACTTGAGAAGGTCCCCACAATATTTTTGTCTCAAGTGACACCCAATAATACGCCCAATTTGTTGATTAAGGTTGGTTTTCATTGATGTCAACCCTTGAAGAAAGTCCAATAGAGAATTTCAGTAGCACAAAGGTTTGGGTAATGGACCCAAGGATTTTTCATATATAATGGTATGAGTTTTAATATATTTGAAGGTAATACTATTCTATATGGATAGTATATGTCATGCCATTTCTGGTGGTATGTGGAACATCACATAACTCCTCACGGTTTGAGATATATGGCCTTACGAAGATGGAGGACCCTCATATGTTGGCTTGAAGCCCCAAAAGGTCAAATAAGTCAAAGATCTTGCAAATAAGAAATTATTATTTAAATGATAAAGTAAAGTGACAAAGTCAAGAAGGGTTATTTAAATAATAAAGTGAAGTGACAAAATCAAAGAAGATTATTTAAATGATAAAGTGAGCTGACAAAGTCAAGGAGGAACATTTAAATGATAAATTAATGGAGAAATTTCTAATTATGGAAAGTGGTTAACCCTAAAAATGAGGAAAATAGGTTTAGTGACCTATAAATAGGTTAAGTGACCTAGAAATGGGTTAAGTGACCTAGAAGATGGAGAGTATAAATAAGAGGAAAGACTCTCTCATTATATATCACACTTGAGCATATTGAACATCTATAGGTGACCGAGGTAACCAAAGGATATCTAAGCTGAATTTCAGAGGGAAGGTGAAGAAAAGAAGGCTGGAATTCAAGGGAGGATAAATTCATTTGATGATGCTTTCTAAGGTATGTTATTTACAGGTCATCTCACCATTTTTGCAATAAATTTTTTTCTATAATGACTCTGACCGACAAATTGATAGGCCATTAAGGAAACATATCCAAGTATCTATGGTAAAAAAACCAGCTTGTGGGTCATTGTATTTCGGGTAAAACAGGTGTTTTGGGTTAAAACATCATAACTTCTTCATAACAGATCCAAATTCAGTAAGACAAAATGTGTTGGTTAGAGTATAGTCATTATTATTCTATGTAACATTTTCATATACATTCAACAAATATTCTATGTGGGGCACTCTCTACAAGGTATCTCTTTAGAATAAGCCAAAATTCAAAAAGGTATGCCATTTTTTCTATAACTCCTTTTCTGAGAGGTTCCAAGTAGTGACACCTGGAGGAATTGCATAAAACAAACTGAAGAACATTGTGTACTACTTTCATATATTTATTCATTACAGGTACATATTTATGATTATTTCAAGTTAGGGTTGTTGACCAATCCCAAACTAGTCATGTGAGTCTAAAGAAAAGTTTGATGCAAATGCTAGTCTCTTGTTGTGAAAGTTAAGGAAGGTTTGCAGGTATGTGATCATATACACCAGTTCTATTACAGAGTTACAAATCATATTTGTATGATGAAATTGATGATGGATTTTCGTTAAGGTACATGTTGGGTACATGGTTGAGACAAGTAGTTGATGAGTTTGCACATACATGAGGTGTATAGTTGATGATGTTGGTACATATTAATGAGTCATAGTTGATGATTAGTTGACACATGACTGGTACATACTTGGTACATGGTTGGATGCATTTTGTTATGGTACAGGTTGATTACAGGTTGTTTGGTACATCTTGGTGCATGGTTGATGCACTTGTTTATGGAACAGGTTGAGGTACAGGTTGATGCATGGTTGATGCATGGTTTAGGTTTATTGGTAAATTTTTACAGTAGTATATCTCACAGTGATAGCGTGACAATGGTTCCATCATTCTACTTCTACTTTAGGGTGGTTGGATGGGGCAAGGATAGGTGATTGTAGCCACCTTCTGTTTGTAGCCGGAGAACATAGGGGGTTGCAGCCTCCTTCTGGTTGTAGCCAGAGAATAGGGGAGTTGGAGCTTCCTTCAGGTTGTATCCTGAGAAACAAGGGGGTTGGAGACTCCTTCCAGTTGCAGTTGGGAAAAAATGAAGTTGGTGCTTCCAATGAATGTAATTCTTCAAGACATATAAGAAAAAGCATTATGTGGTTTTCTCTCGCTTTGGGTTTCCACATAAAACACTAGTGTACTATGTATGTGTATGATTGTTCATTTGTTCATTTCTTATTTACTCTATGGTTATTGGATGATAATACTACATTGATATAACACTTGGATTATATGGTTAAAAAGGATTATATTTATCTATTATTGATTCACCCCCACTCTCAGTAATCCAACAATTGGTATCAGAGAAGGTTCCTTCAGAAATCAGTTTAACCATTGAAAGGTAGATCATGGAGAGAAATATCTTGTATAAAAATGGAATACCATAGTTCAATGGAAAAAAGTATGCATTTTGGATCATAAGGATGAAAACCTATATAAAGGCATAGGGATTTGAAATTTGGCTATCAATTGTAGATGGATACACAGCACCAACAGTTCTTCCAACAAATGAAAAAGAAGTGAAACTCGGTCAGAATAATTCCAAAGACAAAAATGCACTTCTTAATGGTCTTAGTGAAACTGTATTCACCAAAGGTGCACATTGTAAATCCGATAAAAATATTTGGGACAAACTTCAAAATATTTATGAAGGAGATTCAAAAGTCAAAGCAACAAATATTCAAACTTACAGAGGTTAGTTCGAACAAGTTAAGATGAAGGAAGATGAGAATATTGCAACTTACTTTTTACGAGTTGATGAAACAGTAAATGCAATCATAGGATTGGGAGAAGAAATCAAAGAATCTGTAATTGTTCAAAAAGTACTAAGATCTGTTCCTGTGAGATTTGACCCTAAGATATCAGCATTAGAAGAAAGATCAAATCTAAACTCAATAAGCATGGATGAATTACGTGGAATCTTCACATCATATGAAATGAGAACTGGAAAAAAAAATCCAGCTATAAAAAAAGTTGCCTTCAAAGAATCCAAAAAGTCAAAGAAAAAGGGAAGGAAAAAAGAACATAGCAGCAGGAGTGACGTCTCAGAAGATGATGAAGAAGTGGCCAATTTTGTCAAAAGATTGAACAAGGGAACTGACGTTAGGTATAGAGGTAATCTTCCTTTAATTTTTTTTAATTGTGATGGTGTTATCACCCCCTAAATTAGGGGAATCAACTTATGACTTGGATATTTTGGATATTATATGCATCTAGAGTTCCTATTGGAAATTGATTTTTCATTTTTGAAAAAAAGAAAAAGAAGAAAAAGAAGAAGAAAAAGAAAAGAAAAAGAGGGCAAAAAAGAATTGAAATAAAAAGCTCCATGCAATAATAGTGACTTGGTCATACCTTTCAAGCATGACCAAGTTCTTTTAAATTTTCAATGTTGAAAGACTAGTGAATAAATCTGACCAGACTATCTAATCCTGGTCAGATAGCCCCTAGGTTAGACTAGTGAATAAATCTGACCAGACCATCTAATCCTGGTCAGATAGCCCCTAGGTTAGACTAGTGATACATCTGATCAGACCATCTAATCTTGGTCAGATAGCCCCTAGGTTAGACTAGTGAATACATCTGATTAGACCATCTAATCTTGGTCAGATAGCCCTTAGGAAGAATAATATCTTAACCCAACAGTTTAATCTGGGTTATGTGTCTTGTGAAAATAGGTTAGAATGTAGATTAACTGCTTTGCTTGCCTTGCCCAAATAAAACCCATATGAAGAAATGCTACATCAATGACTCCAATGCCCAAGTGTAGTTGAAATGATTTTCCCCTTGGTGGTGTGCACGAGAAAAATCGAAGAAAACCCATGAAAAAGCTCTAATCCTAAGTTTTCCTTACCCATGACTTTTCCACCCCAGACATACGTTTCGGTCACTTTCCAGTGGTTCGGATCTCATCGCTCGGATCAACGGCTCACAGAGAATTCCGGACCCCCCTTAGTGTTTTGCTTTTAATCGAAGGGGGGGGTTCTGGAATCTGTGGTAACATTCAAATAGATCTGGACAGTCCAGGGAAGAGCATGCGAATCCACGGCTCATATTGGATTCCGGACCCTCCCGCCCGTTCTTCCTTTAACGGAGGGGGGGGGGTCCGGAATTGATAATAACACAGGCGCACATCTGGACGGCTCTGAATCCAGCGCTCAAATTGGTGGTCCACATTGAATTCCGAACCCCCCCCTTTGTTCTGCCTTTAATGGAGGGGGGGGGGGTCCGGAATTGGTATTAAGGAGCGCACAGATCTAGATGGCCATAAAATGAGCGCGCGGATCAATGGACCATGATGGATTCTGAACCCCCCTTGGTGTTCTGCTTTTAATCAAAGGGGGGGGTCCGGAATGAATATTCCTTCTAGCAAGCCCCTTGTTACATATGGCATGTTTCTACTGGTCCAGAGGTCACATCCCCCACCTGATACCTGACATCCCGTCACCCCTGGCGTCACCCTCCACTAAGTCCACTTGTCCCACTTGCCTCCGGGTCTGAGTCCCATCCCATAACTGCTGTCAATCCCTGTTGTCGGGCCTTTACTCTCCCCATTCATGGCCAGCCCCGTCGGCGACTTTACTTCAAATCACCTGCCTCCACGTCACTCCCCCGTACGCTTTGGCCACCGTCATCTGCCACTTCATCCCTAGTGGCTCGTTGCCCATTAATAATGGGATAAGATACATGTTGTCACACTGATCAATTTCCCGCGTCCGACCGACCCATTTTTGAATAAAACTGTCGTTTCCCTTTGTAGTCATTATCCATCCATCGCGCCAGAAACCTCCTATTCCTCCATCACTCTCGCATCACTTTCACCTACAGTCATCCGACCCCACTAACGTATTGTTTGTTGCAGGTACAGTTGTCGAAATGGTATCTAAGACGAAGCAAGCTGAAGAGGAAGAGAATCCATTCGTTCCTCCTCCGGTTGACCTGGATAAAATCCCCATGGTCGATAAAGACCGCCTAATAGCAGATACCGTATGCAGTTTTGACTTCTTTGATCTCCAGTCGTGGCTCCGGGAGGTTTTCCTGGACCAGAGCGACGAAATTGGACTCTGGGAGTCCAATTTTCCTCTGTACCTCTTCCCTCAAATCCATAATTTCCCCGAGTTTGCTCTCCAGTGCCAGGCCCACTACGTCCCTGACCAGAAAGCCATCCTTTATTCATCCGGAGATGCTCTTTTCTTCATCACCCCTAAAGATATCGACCAAATTCTACAAATCACCCGATAAGAATCTGCGTCACCCTTTAATTTAGAAGTCCTCACCGAGCTTTACCAGAAAATGACTTTCCCACAAAGAGCTCAGATTTTCGAGCTTTTTCTTCCCACTTTAGCTCCACTCCCGTCCACCAATCCCCCGTACTCCTCGTCTATGTTTTCCACCAAAGGGAATCAGATTATTTCCTCTCTATGTGCCCTGCTTGGGTACTATTCTGATCAGTGGGTGGACGAGCCCATCCTGGGCTTTCTATCTATCTTCTCAAATGATGAACAGTCGACCACACAGTTCGACTACAGCACTTTCCTAGCCAATAATATCCATGAGAAGTTCATCAATTTCACCACCGAAGGCATGTTTAGGTATTCATCCATTCTGGCTTACACGTTCCTCTATTTCCAAGCCGACAGGTTCAACTTCTCCATGCAGAAGATGGACGCCGACGGGAAGCCCCAGCCAGTCACAGCGTGGACTTTTCTCCTGAAACACAATTCTTCTGAATACGACTTCACAGCGTTCATTGACCGGTTTTACCACCCTGTGGTAAGTATGTTGCGTGGCATGCTTGAGCCATGAATAAATGATGAGGTCCAGAGAATCCTCCACCTCTCAGACAACGTTCAGATAGGAGACTGGTATT
Organism: Picea engelmannii; assembly: GCA_009831015.1. Lineage (NCBI taxonomy): Eukaryota > Viridiplantae > Streptophyta > Pinopsida > Pinales > Pinaceae > Picea > Picea engelmannii. The sequence continues at coordinate 167,054 of ML809490.1, read as the reverse complement.
TATGCCAGAATCACACAGAAATCAGAATCTTTGGATGGGAATTGGCGCCTTATAAACTGCCTCGATATGTACCGGTAAGGGTCTTCGCACTAGAATATATAAGGCAGATTATGAATTCTAACGATATTCACTTTGTTTCCCTTAAGCAAAAGCAGCAACTGAGAATCAAGGGTCAAATTGGTCCTTTCATCTGCAACAGCCGAGGCACAGGGGAAGAAGCAGATCGAATTTTGAAGGGGATGAAATTATCTACGAGTTTTATCTGGCCTTATGATCCACATGGGATTATTTCAGACATGAGGGTAAAAAACAAAAATACCCCGTATACTCACGAGCCCAAGCCAGACATCGAAAAATTTGCGAATCGGGCAGTATGGCTGCCTGATACTTTGTTAGACTTGGAACAGCAGGCGCCCTCAACAAGCGCTCTACCCTCTACCACACCTTAGGTACTCAAAGAGAAGAGGCCCCGACAGGAATCGTCTCCTCCTGTAACTGAGGTGTCTTCATAGGAATTCGACATTCACTCCAAGAAGATGAAGACGGTCTCAACTCTCGGCACAACAGTAGAAGCTACCACAGTGACTATCACAGTGACCACCACTGGGGCCAAGCAATTCACTCTACCCTTCGGCTCTAGTCAGCTAAAGGAAGTAACAAAGGCATTAAAATCCACTGATTCTCCCTTGGATACTCCGCCAAGCAAGACTGGGCCCAAGCTGGGCATTTTTGAAAAATATGACCTGATCATAAAAAAGAACCAGACGGTCACAAGCAGCACCTATGCACAGTTCCAGAAGCAGTCATCCACAGCCCAGCATAGACTCCTTTCGGCGTTTGATACAGAAAAGGGTAGGATGCATATGGAATTCCTACAAGCACAAGTGGTTGATCCCAAGGTGATGTCTGATTACAAGAGGGTCGCGTTTGAGTTTCAAACAAAGGATGTGCATCCGGCAGATCAGATGGATCTGCACAAGCAAACGGGGGAGATGATTTTCCACACTTTGGCCCACGCTTCAATTTCTGCATCTAAGTTTCGGATAGCTTTGAGCAATGCCCAGACTCAACTGAAGCTGGAAAAAATATCTTCCTTCGCGAAAGACAACAGGATAAAGACATTGGAAGAACTGGTCGTCAAGATTGGTTACGACCCGGAAAACGTCAAGGCTGCCGAATAAATGATTAAAAAGAAAAATACCAGCATCGCCTCATTGAGAAAACAACTAAAGCTCCCTCCAACAGAGGACCCACAGGCAAAGGAGATAGCTGAAAAGGAAAGTGAAAAAGATGAGATGTTGAGATTACTCCTTGAGCAGAATGCTCAGTTAAAGGAGATGGAGGCTGAGATGGAAAGACTGTTAAAGGAAAAAGAGCAGGAAAAGCCAATGGAAGGCATTCCATTGAGTGCCATCCCCATTGCAGGATTGAGCACAACGACTGTGACAGTCATTCCATCTGCAACATCAGTGCCCCTACTAGAAGGAGCAACAGACCTGGCCAAGTCCACGGAGAGAATGAACCTGCAAGAGTCAGAAATCAGCAGGCTTAAGAAAGAAGTGGAGAATCTCCAAGAGCTGAAGACTTCTTTCCAGACAAGTCTGTCCAGAGAGAAATAGGTGAATGAGCAAATCAAGAAGGAGTTACAATAGCTCCAAACACAGACAATGGCAGGAAAAACTCTGGCCGAGGTCAAAGAGATCGTGTGGACTGATATTTCCAAGACCATAAATGAAATCTGGCCAATGGTTCAAATTATGTTTGAACAAAACGAGTTGCTAGAGAGGAGCAAACAGGCTGTGGAGAAAATCAGAGCGGAGCTGGGAGACATGCCAGCTCAATCCAATGAAATCATAAGGTTCCTGAATTCCAAGACCTGGGAGGAACTCGAGGAATTCAAAATCGAAGACAGGACCGAGACCATATTGGAGGTGAAGAGAGTTCTAAGCAAAAGAGGTCTCATGTTGCAGCTAGAAGAGAAGATCCAAGTCATGGAACAAGGAGTGCAGAGGTTTTTCAGTAAAATAGATGCTCTGCAAAGAAAGGGCCTGCCTGGTATGAAGGTCATTAATGACAAGTTAATGACCCTCCCTGATTATAAGAAAAGGTTGTCTGAAGCGTCCAGGGACAGTTCTAAGTTTGCAGGCATAAAGGGAACCATCACAGGAAGAGCATTCATGGACGCCTTGAAGTTGGATATTAGTATCCAGCATGAAATTAAGCACATCTTCGTCATCAAGCCTACATTTTCTAAGTACAAAGACATGGACGAAGTATACCGGAGGTTGCTTAAAGTCACAGTGCCAGGTCACATCAGATGGGAAGAACTGTGCGATCTACTAGGCTAAGCAGATGAGTTGTTGCATCCAGTCACCTGTCCTGTCAGAGGAGGTTGCGATGGCACCTCGCCAACGGCCTACCCCATAAATTCAACATACATTTGTAATGAGTCATCAAAATAGTTTTGATTAGTTAAGTTAGTTAGTCTAAAAATAGTATGAGCACGTCCTGATCAGTTATGATAGGAGCATATGTATTTTGTATTACAAATACTTCATTTGGAGAGGTATTTATGGTGGTTGATTCGCACACCCTGTTGCTACCAAACTATACTATTTTTGAAGAGATCTGCCATTAATAAAGAAGAGGCTTTTCACAGGATTCCTGCGCATGTTCACTGGTGATGCGATTTACTCAGTTCAATGTTTTCTTGCTCTGTAATCATGTTGTTTTTCGATAACTAATCTTTACGAATAGCGTTATGTTGCAGGATTTATCTCCGATACCCTATTTCCGATTCTAAAGATTTTAATGTTCATCTTCTAAATATCTTCAATTAAGAGATTCTTAAGTGCTTGTTAGTTGGAGTTTTTTTCCTTATCTTTTCTTCTGATCATCATTTAAATTATTAAAGATCCAGTGAATGTGTTACCTCGCCTTGTGAAGGATTTCTTCAGTGTTTCTGGTCGCATCTCAGATTTTATTAGATACAGACCCCATAGCCCAATGGATGTGTAAACAGTCTCAACCAATTCAAAAACCCTTTTACAACAAAACAAAACTCGTGCCTTTACCTAGCCTAATATATGAAATTAAAAACAAATCTAAATCACATAGAGAGATCCCTCTCTGAAGCTGGAAGGGCTAGATCCCAGCTTTAAAGCGGTTGGTTAAGGTTACCTTCGTAGATTTCTTCTTTTTCAACCTCTAGGAAATTTACCAAGTGCTAACATAAATGGCGACTCCACTGGGGACGAACTAGACTGATAATATCACGACTTCTTTCCCCAAAGAATTTCCTACTCTGAGAAGAAAGTAATGTTTAGAGGTTGATTATATCTATACATATTATTTTCAGAATCTCTCTTTGAACCTTTTTGATATTCTATGACTGTTCCTGTAGGAGTACAACCTAATATCGAGCCTGGACTATCGAATCAAACCCATATTGCATCAAACCTTTTTGACATAATCCTCCGAACTGCCAACAACCGGGAAGAACTCGAACGTTCATGGGAAGCCGTTGAACGAGACATAGCTGCTCAGGAACAATTGGAAGCTAGACGACGTCAACATAGAAATCTCCCTTAGTTTGCATTTATCATAAAATAAAAAATTATATATATAAAAACCCAAAAAGAGTTCTGGCTCCCAAGAAAGTCCACACTCGATCTCATCCAGACCCAGAAGCCTCTACAGCATTAGATAACCCCAAACAATTATTGAGGCGAAAGACTTTTGTTTCCAGTTCATCCACTCATACTCCCCTTCACAAGCCTCCTTTCTTTTCCAGAGAACCAGATAGCTTACAAAACCTTGATCTTGAACCTTTTCCACAACGAAACTTTATTAGAACACGGTCTGACACTTTTGTGTCTGAGCTCATCTTTGACCCAACTATGGTGCAACCTCGAACCCCCGAAGTTTTGTCCCCTACGACTAAACTGCAAATCACAAACTCAGCACCACCCAGTCCTTCATCGTCCTCGTCTTCGGTCGCTACCTCTCCTACCATCCAGGGCGTTGTCCCACCTCCTCCACCCATCATGGCTACTCGATATGCCCCTTTGGTGTTAGCCACACCACTGCATGCCATGCCCCAAGACTACCAGACCAAACTTCCATAGTTTGATGCAACCGGAACACTAAACGCCCAACAACATGTGGATAAAATGAACGACTACTTGGATTTACAGGAAGTTGACAAAGTTGACGTTCAAATGAGATTGTTCGCCCAGAGTCTGACAGGGGACATCAAGAAATGGTTCAAAGCCCTACCAGCTGCATCAATCCCTGACCTTGTCGCGTTTCAAAGGAGTTTTCTTGACAGATGGGAGGTAAAGAAAAACCCTCTCCAAATATTGTCAGAATACGAGAACATAAAAATAAATCAAGGTGAAAGTGTCCTAGATTATCTCACGCGTTTTAACAATTTGTATAATGCAATCCCAACTGAAATTAAACCTCCCCAGGGTTTGGCGTTAATTAAATTCCCGGACGGATTCGATGCTGACATGTATTACCAATTAAGAGAAAGAAATGCCTCCACCCTTGAAGAGATGAAGAAAAGTGCTATTTCAGTGGAGGCCAATCTGTTGGCAAAACGGGCACGTCAATGGACGGAACAGAGAGTCACGATCAAGGAAGAACCTTCCACGTCTAACAACAATTCCAAAATGGATATTGTAGTCAGATCTTTGGCGTTATTGTTAGAAAGATCGAATATTTCAGACAGGAACCCTCCGAGAGATGACACACCGGCTCCTCAGATTCGGAACCCCAATTTCAGGAGAAACCCTCCTCAAATCAGACAAAGAGATCCCAGAGATCAAAGAGATCCAAGAGACCATAGAGGTCCCGATCAGCCGATCAGGCCTCCCTTACAATAAAATTATGCTGACGATGGGGGGGAAGTAAATGAGGAATTGGAGGACACTCATATCAACCTTATGGGCATTCACGATAATGAGGCCATTTTCCTCACTCGAGAAGAGGAGGAACTTTTTCTGCTGGATCAAATAAAGATAAGTGAGGAAACTAGAGATGAGGCACAACAGGTCCTTGAGAATGCTATTCTAAAGGGACATAGGAAGTACGATCTGCGCAGCAGGAAGACAGTAGAGGCCTCACCCAAGAAGGCGACCGAAACACAGAAAACAGTCGAATCTCAGAAAACCCCTGAACCTTCTACCGAAAGGACTCCCGATAAGGTCCCTGAGAAGAATAAAGCTAACGCTCCGGTGAAGAAAAACATCACCATACTGAAAAGACCGGCTCAGCCCGAAGTTTCACCTGTTAACCTGCCTAGTACTTATGACCTGAAGGATATGGTGGACCAACCAGAATCGACGGGTCAGACCCAAACACCGGCACCTTTTAGCCTGGATGCGGAGTTGGCCAAAATTAAAATTCCCGTTCCATTGACAGAGTTGATAAGCAGAGGTTGTTATCGATCACAGGCACTAAAAGCGTTAGCCATTGAACCTGACATAGGCACCAAAGCCTTGAATATTGGGTCAGTGACTCATTCTGACACTGTGAACCTTGCCGATGATCGTCCCGAGCTCCTTTTCGGACCTGAGGTGGATGGTCGAGACGATACCGGTGAGGTGGCCCCCTTTTACATCAGTTTGAACATACACGATTTGATATTGCATAACGCCATGTTGGATTCAGGTGCCTCACATAATCTGATGCCCAAAGCAGTAATGGAAAAACTGGGATTGGAGGTCACTAGGCCTTACAAAGATTTACACTCGTTTGACTCTAGAAAAGTCAAATGTATTGGTCTGATTAAGGACCTCTGCATAACCCTGGTTCAGATACCTTCGAAAAGCATGGTGATGGACGTGGTAGTTGCTGACATCCCGCCAAAGTATGGTATGTTGTGTCCCGGTCGTGGGGGGCTAAGTTGAAGGGAACCCTGCAGCTAGATATGTCTTATGCCACTATCCCAGTGTTTGGACAACAAAGGAGGTTATACAGAGAAACACTGATGAAATATATGGTCAGCAGTCAAGAAAAACCTCATAATTACCCCCTTTACTCTGCCCATTCTGATTTAGATTCGTTCATCTTGTACAATGATGGGGATACTGAAGAGGCAGATACTCAGCTAATGGAATATGTAGCTAGTCAAGATGAAGGTCCAAAAAGCGGTGAGGCAGCAAAGATGGAAAATGAAATCACAGAAGATTTCCCCGCTGAATTCTGGAGTATGGATTTCGACGGGGCCATGAGTAAAGAAGGAGCAGGAGCAGGAGTCTGGTTGCATAATCATCGAAAAAGGTATTCAGAAAATCATTCCTATAAGTTAAATTTCCACTGCACTAACAATGTAGCCGAGTATGAAGCATTGATGCTCGGTCTGAAGCTATTGAAAAACGCCGGTGCTAAACAAATCATGGTAAGGGGTGACTCTGAATTAATAATTAAACAAATTAAAGGTGAATATGTTGCTAAACACCCATGCCTTAGAGCCTACCAGAATGCTATTCTTGATGCGTTGAAGTTTTTTAACGAGGTTGACCTGCAGGCAATGCCAAGAGGACAGAATATCCTGGCTGACGGATTAGCTACGTCAGTTGCGTCATGCAAGATTCCTTTCCGCAAAACTCGCTCATACACTGTTGAAGTGAAATGCAGACCGACAGTGCTCGATAATATCAGGTACTGGCAAGTGTTCGAAAATGATGATCAGATAGATGACTTTCTGCAATGCAAGAACGATTTTGAATGTACAAACATAGATTTAGAAAACGAAAAAGAGGACGTAAATAATTCCGAATTCGAAGTAGATAGCGTGAATAACGTAAACACGGTAGATATAGTAGATTTAGGAAAGTTAGGAGATGACGAAACAGATGCCGATGTTTTACAATTGAAAAGCAATGTTTTACATAGAGGGCTTGTCCCTTTAGAAGATCTGTTTGACAATGATGATGTAGCTAAGAAACCAAAAATAGAAGCCCATGGGCAAGAGGTAGAAGACTGCAATTTAGGAACAGAAGAGAAACCTAAGATGGTTAAACTGTCAAAATCTTTACCCCCAGAACAAAAGCTTAAGTACGTTGAGCTATTGAAGGAATATTCAGACGTTTTTTCCTGGAGCTATGAAGATTTGAAAGCCTATGACACCAGCATTATACAACATAGGATTCCCATAAAGGAAGACCAGAAACCATTTAGGCAGAAACTTAGGAGGATAAATCCCAAGTTGCTTCCCTTGATAGAAAAGGCGATTAAGAAAATGTATGATGCCAAGATCATAGTCCCACTACATTTCTCTAAGTGGGTTTCGAATTTAGTCCCTACACGCAAGAAAACTGGGGAAATCCGACTCTATATAGATTTCTGAAATTTGAACAAAGCATCCCTGAAGGATAATTACCCCTTGCCTAAAATGGATCACCTCCTACAAAGAGTGTTCGGGTCCAGTCGAATTTCTCTGTTAGATGGTTTCTCAGGCTACAACCAGGTCCTAGTTCACCCAGACGATCAGGAAAAAACCGCTTTCACCACCCCATGGGGCACTTTCATGTATGTGAAGATGCCTTTTGGTCTGATGAACGTAGGAGCAACTTTCCAGAGGGCAATGGACATCGCCTTCATAGAAGAGTCCGGTAAGTTTATTGTCGTTTACTTAGACGATGTGACAGTGTTTTCCCAATCTGAGGATGAACACCTGCGACACCTTAGACGAGTTTTCGAAAAGTGTAGAAGGTTTGGGATTTCACTAAATCCCAAGAAGTGTATTTTTGGGTTAGAAGAGGGTAAGATGTTGGGACATATCATCTCTAAAGGAGGAATCAGAATCGACCCCAGCAGAATAGAGGCCATACTAAAGATAGACCACCCAAGAAATATGAAGGAACTACAATATTTTATAGGTCAGATTAACTTTCTTCGAAGATTCATTCCTAATCTAGCTGAACTCCTCCGAAATATTACCAACATGCTAAAAAAAGACGCGAAAATAAAATGGGACCCTGAGTCCAGGCAATCCTTCGAATAGGTCAAACGAGCACTCACCGAGGCCCTAGTTTTGATTAGTCCCGATTTCACTAAAGATTTCTACCTCTTCTCTTTCACCTCAGAACATACTATTGCAGCTGTATTACTGCAGAAGAACAGTGAGGGGTACGAACAACCCATCGCCTTCTTCAGCAAAGCTTTAAGAGACGTTTCCCTGAACTACAATATTATGGAGAACCAGGCTTTTGCTTTGGTAAAGGCTATAAAATATTTCAGGGTCTATATTCTTCATTCACACATCATAGCTTATGTTCCCAGCGCGGTAGTGAAAGATATCTTGACACAAGACAACCCTGATGGGAGAAGGGGAAAGTGGATTTCAGTAATTCTAGAATATGACGTAGAAATTAAACCCAAAAAACGTATCAAAGGCCAAGGCCTTGCCAAATTGATGGTTGAATCTAATTTTCAGGCTCTTGACATTAATTTTCTAGACGTGGTAGATGAACAGGGCGAGATGGCGACTCCAAACGTTAAAGAGGGTTTTCTCAACTCTCCATGGTATGCAGACCTTATTTTTGTTTTACAAAATTTACAAGCTCCCCCTGGTTTAACTAAAACTAAAGCTAGATTTTTAAAGTTGAAAGCTTTGAAATTCTGTATTCTAGAAGGAGATTTGTATTGGAAAGACCCTGCAGGTATTCTTTTAAATTGCTTGCTCGAAGATGAAGCTGACAAAGTGTTGCAAGAGTTTCATGTAGGTGAATGCGGTGGCCATTTGAACTGGAAGGCTACAGCCAACAAAATACTCAGGGCTGGATTTTACTGGCCCACCCTGTTTGCAGATGTACATCAGAAAGTAACAGCATTTCACCAGTGCCAACTGTTCGAGGGTAAAAGGAAACTCCTTCCCTTACCCCTCAAACCAATTTCAATGGAGGCTCCTTTCCAACAATGGGTACTTGACTTCATTGGAGAAATACACCCTCCATCTTCGGGCCAACATAGGTGGATTCTTACGGCCATCGATTATTTTACCAAATGGATCAAGGTTGTACCAAGCAGGCAAGCCACTAACGTTGTTATTATTAAATTTCTTGAAAATAATATTTTATCTCGTTTTGGTTGTCCTAGAAAGATCATTACTGACAATGCAGCTGCCTTTCGGTCGAAGAAACTCATTGACTTCTGCAGTCGTTACCACATCGGCTTGGGGAATTCCACAGCCTACTACCCTCAGGGGAATGGGTTGGCGGAATCCTCAAACAAGACTTTGGTAAATATCATCAAGAAAACGTTGCAGGAGAATAAAAAATCATGGCATGATAAGCTGGTATTTTCTTTATGGGCAGATAGACTAACCACCAAAAGGTCAATTGGTATGTCACCATACCAACTAGTCTACGGTACAGAAGTTGTGTTCCCAACTTCTTTGGGAGTCCCTGTCATGAAGTTACTTCAAAAGATGCAAGCTGAACCAAATGACTCTCAGAGACAAATCAATCAAATGATTCATTTGCAACAGACTAGAGAGGATGTTTTCAACAAAACACAGGTCATCCAAGAGAACATTAAGAAGATCTTTGACAAACGAACCAAGGACGATGATTTCGAGCTGGGAGACCTAGTGTTGAGATGGGATGCCAGGAACGAGGACAAAGGAAAGCATGGGAAGTTTGATCATCTATGGACCGAACCTTACATGATCCAATCTTTCAGAGGAAATAATGCCTTTTTGCTGAACAATATCGATGGGTCAGATCTGCCAGGAGCACCTGTGAATGGCTGAATGCTGAAACATTATGTCCCTCTTCAGTAAGAGAATTGAAGAACTCACTCTCCATTGTACATACCCATTTTAATTTTCAGCCTTTACTTGCATTTTCCTGAGTGAAGGACCGCGGTTAGTTTTTTGAAGCCCGAGGAGAAGGCCCTAAGCTGCTGATCAATGTTTTCCGAAGTTCTCCTGAAAAATATACCAACTAAGGCTACTAGACAGATATGTTCGGAATGACAGGAAACCGGATTCTTGGCACTTAACAGGGAAAGTACCATCCCCAGGTGGAGCCGCTGTTATCACCCCCTAAATTAGGGGAATCAACTTATGACTTGGATATTTTGGATATTATCTACATCTAGTGTTCCTATTGGAAATTGATTTTTCATTTTTGCAAAAAAGAAAAAGAAGAAAAAGAAAAGAAAAAGAGGGCAAAAAAGAATTGAAATAAAAAGCTCCATGCAATAATAGTGACTTGGTCATACTTGTCAAGCATGACCAAGTTCTTTTAAATTTTCAATGTTGAAAGACTAGTGAATAAATCTGACCAGACTGTCTAATCCTGGTCAGATAGCCCCTAGGTTAGACTAGTGAATAAATCTGACTAGACCATCTAATCCTGGTCAGATAGCCCCTAGGTTAGACTAGTGAATACATTTGATCAGACCATCTAATCCTGGTCAGATAGCCCCTAGGTTAGACTAGTGAATACATCTGATCAGACCATCTAATCCTGGTCAGATAGCCCTTAGGAAGAATAATATCTTAACCCAACAGTTTAATCTAGGTTATGTGTCTTGTGAAAATAGGTTAGAATGTAGATTAACTGCTTTGCTTGCCTTGCCCAAATAAAACCCATATGAAGAAATTCTACATCAATGACTCCAATGCCCAAGTGTAGTTGAAATGATTTTCCCCTTGGTGGTGTGCACGAGAAAAATCGAAGAAAACCCATGAAAAAACTCTAATCCTAAGTTTTCCTTACCCATGACTTTTCCACCCTGGACATATGTTTCAGTCACTTTCCAGTGGTTCGGATCTCATCGCTCGGATCAACGGCTCATAGAGCATTCCGGACCCCCCTTAGTGTTCTGCTTTTAATCGAAGGGGGGGGGGTCCAGAATCTGCGGTAACATTCAAACAGATCTGGATGGTCCAGGGAAGAGCGTGCGAATCCACGACTCATATTGGATTCCGGACCCTCTCGCCCGTTCTGCCTTTAACAGAGGGGGGGGGGGGGTCCGAAATTGATAATAACGCAGGCGCACATCTGGATGGCTCTGAATCCAGCGCTCAAATCGGTGGTCCACATTGAATTCCGGACCCCCCCCCTCCGTTCTACCTTTAATGGAGGGGGGGTCCAGAATTGGTATTAAGGAGCGCGCAGATCTGGACGGCCATAAAACGAGCGCGCAGATCAATGGACCGCGATGGATTCCAGACCCCCCTTGGTGTTTTGCTTTTAATCAAAGGGGGGGGTCCGGAATGAATATTCCTCCTGGAGGGCCCCTTGTTACATATGGCATGTTTCTACTGGTCTAGAGGTCACATCCCCCACCTGATACCTGACATCCCGTCGCCCCTAGCGTCACCCTCCACTAAGTCCACTTGTCCCACTTGCCTCCGGGTCTGAGCCCCATCCCATAACTACTGTCAGTCCCTACTATCGGGCCTTTACTCTCCCCATTCATGGCCAGCCCCGTCGGCGACTTTACTTCCAATCACCTGCCTCCACGTCACTCCCCCGTACGCTTTGGCCACCGTCATCTGCCACTTAATCCCTAGTGGCCCATTGCCCATTAATAACGGGATAAGATACCCGTTGTCACGCTGATCGATTTCCCGCGTCTGACCGACCCATTTTTGAATAAAACTATTGTTTCCCTTTGTAGTCATTATCCATCCATCGCGCCAGAAACCTCCTATTCCTCCATTTCTCTTGCATCACTTTCACCTACAGTCATCCAACCCCACTAACGTATTGTTTGTTGTAGGTACAGTTGCCGAAATGGTATCTAAGACGAAGCAAGCTGAAGAGGAAGAGAATCCATTCGTTCCTCCTCCAGTTGACCTGGATAAAATCTCCCTGGTCGATAAAGACCGCCTAATAGCAGATACCGTATGCATTTTTGACTTCTCTGATCTCCAGTCGTGGCTCCGAGAGGTTTTCCTAGACCAGAGCGATGAAATTGGACTCTGGGAGTCCAATTTGCCTATGTATCTCTTCCCTCAAATCCATAATTTCCCCGAGTTTTCTCTCTAGTGCCAGGCCCACTATGTCCTTGACCAGAAAGCTATCCTTTCTTCATCTGGAGATGCTCTTTTCTTCATCACCCCTGAAGATATCAACCAGATGCTACAAATCACCCGAGCAGAATCTGCGTCACCCTTTAATTTAGAAGTCCTCACCGAGCTTTACCAGAAAATGACTTTCCCACAAAGAGATCAGATTTTCGAGCTTTTTCTTCCCACTTCAGCTCCACTCCTGTCCACCAATCCCCCGTACCCCTCGTCTATGTTTTCCACCAAAGGGAATCAGATTATTTCCTCTCTATGTGCCCTTCTTGGGTACTATTCTGATCAGTGGGTGGACGAGCCCATCCTGGGCTTTCTATCTATCTTCTCAAATGATGAACAACCGACCACACAGTTCGACTACAGCACTTTCCTAGCCAATAATATCCATGAGCAGTTCATCAATTTCTCCACCGAAGGCATGTTTAGGTATTCATCCATTCTGTCTTACATGTTCCTCTATTTCCAAGACGATAGGTTCAACTTCTCCATGCAGAATATGGACGCCGACGGGAAGCCCCAGCCAGTCACAGCGTGGACTTCTCTCCTGAAACACAATTCTGCTGAATATGACTTCACAGCGTTCATTGACCCGTTTTACCACCCTGTGGTAAGTATGTTGCGTGGCATGCCTGAGCCACGAATAAATGATGAGGTCCAGATAATCCTCCACCTCTCGGACAACGTTCAGACAGGAGACTGGTATTTATGCCAAAATCACACAGAAATCAAAATCTTTGGATGCGAATTGGCGCCTTATAAACTGCCTCGATATGTACCAGTAAGGGTCTTCGCACTAGAATATATAAGGCAGATTATGAATTCTGACGATATTCACTTTGTTTCCCTTAAGAAAAAGCAGCAGCTGAGAATCAAGGATCAAATTGGTCCTTTCATCTGCAACAGTCGAGGCGCAGGGGAAGAAGCAGATCGAATTTTGAAGGGGATGAAATTCTCTACGAGTTTCATCTGGCGTTATGATCCGCATGGGATTATTTCAGACATGAGGGTAAAAAACAAAAATACCCCGTATACTCACGAGCCCAAGCCAGACATCGAAAAATTTGTGAATCAGGCAGTATGGCTGCCTAATACTTTGTTAGACTTGGAACAGCAGGCGCCCTCAACAAGCGCTCTACCCGCTACCACACCTCAGGTCCTCAAGGAGAAGAGGCCCCAACAGGAATCGTCTCCTCCTGTAACTGAGGTGTCTTCAGAGGAATTCCACATTCGCTCCAAGAAGCCGAAGATGGTCTCAACTTCCGGCACAACAGTAGAAGCTACCACAGTGACTACCACAGTGACCACCACTGGGGCCAAGCAATTCACTCTACCCTTCGGCTCTAGTCAGCTTAAGGAAGTAACAAAGGCATTAAAATCCACTGATTCTCCCTTGGATACTCCG
>ML809490.1:126110-153503 GCA_009831015.1 Picea engelmannii | reverse complement strand
AAATCCGATTGATTTTAGCTTATGCATGCTCCAAAAATATTAAAGTGTATCAGATGGATGTAAAATCAGCTTTTCTGAATGGCGAAATTGAAGAAGAAGTCTACATTGAACAACCAGAAGGATTCCAGTTGTAATAAAACACAGACTATGTGTGCAAATTAAAGAAGGCCTTGTATGGTCTAAAACAGGCTCCAAGATCATGGTACTCTAGACTGGATAAATATCTACAACAGGCAGGTTTCAGAAAAGGAAGTGCAGACAACAACCTCTACATCATGGTAAGTCAAGGTAATATTTTATTAATTTAAGTTTATGTTGATGATATTATTTTTGGTAGTGATGATGACAGGTTAAGCTAGAAATTTGCAAAGGATATGCAGAATGAATTTGAAATGTCATTACTTGGAGAACTATCCTTCTTTATAGGACTTCATATACATCAAAGCAACCAAGGAATTTTTATTTCTCAAACCAAGTATATCATAGAAATGCTAAAGAGGTTTGGAATGGAAGATTGCAAACCAATTGCAAGTTAAGAAAATATGATGATTCAAAGTCTACAGATCAGAGGAAATATAGGTCAATGATTGGTAGCCTACTATATGTGACAGCATCTAGACCAGATGTAATGCAGGCGGTTGGACAGGTGGCATGATTTCAATCAGCACCAAAGGAATCACATGTATTAGCAGTGAAGATAACTTTTAGATATCTCAATGGAACAGAAGAGTTTGGATTATGGTATCCAAAAGGAAAGGATCTATCTCTTATTGCCTACACAGATGCAGATTGGGAAAGTTGTATTGATGACCGACGAAGCACCAGTGGAGAAACATTCTACTTGGGTGAGTGTTTAATATCATGGCTAAGCAAGAAACAAACATCAATATCTCTATATACCACTGAGGCTGAGTATATTGCAGCAGCAGCATGTTGTACACATGTTCTTTGGATGAAACAAAATTTGGTAGATATACAGGTTGAGTATGATGAGCCCATTCCAATCTATTGTGATAATACAAGTGCCATCAGTATATGAAAGAACTCAGTGATGCATTCCAATAAGAAGCACATTCCAATCAAGTATCACTTTCTACAGGAACAAGTTGCAGAAAACAACATCAGAGTTGAGTATGTGGGCACAAAATAACAAGTGGAAAACATCTTTACAAAACCACTTCCACGGGAATCCTTTGAGTATGTTCACCAGAGACTCAAAGTTATTTCTACTCCAAAATGAATGATTTTGAATTCTTATCTTATATTTCTTAGATGTACATGAGGAAGCACCATAAAGAGGATAGTTCAGTCAGGGGGAGCAACCCCGGATGGAAATATACATTTTCCATTGATGAAAAAGGGGCAGAGATTCATCAAATGCAGAGGACAGAGGCATGGTTCCAAGAGGAGAAATTGTCACAAAGATGTAGAGGATAGAGGCATGTTTCCAGGGGGAGCATGAGTGGTATGATTTCAGTATTGCATCAAAGTGTTTCCATCAATGCCAAAGGGGGTGATTGTTGATTAAGGTTGGTTTTCATTGATGTCAACCCTTGAAGAAAGTCTGGTAGTGAATTTTGGTAGAAAAAAGGTTTGGGTAATGGACCCAAGGTTGTTTCATGTATAATGGTATGATTTTTAATATATTTGAAGGTAATACTATTCTATATGGATAATACATGTCATGCCATTTCTGGTGGTATGTGGAACGCCACATAACTCCTCACGGTTTGAGAGTTAAGGCCTTACGAAGTTGGAGGACCCTCATATGTTGGATTGAATCCCCAAAAGGTCAAATAAGTCAAAGAGATTGCAAAGAAGAAATTATTATTTAAATGGTAAAGTAAAGTGACAAATTCAAGAATGATTATTTAAATAATAAAGTGAAGTGACAAAATCAAAGAATATTATTTAAATGATAAAGTGAGGAGACAAAGTCAAGGAGGAATATTTAAATGATATACTAATGGAGAAATTTATAATTATGGAAAGTGGTTAACCCTAAAAATGAGGAAAATAGCTTAAGTGACCTATAAATGGGTTAAGTGACCTATAAATAGGTTAAGTGACCTAGAAGATGGAGACTATAAATAAGAGGAAAGACTCTCCCATTATATATCAAACTTGAGCATATTGAATATATATAGGTGATTGAGCTAACCAAAGGATATCTAAGCTGAATTTCAGAGGGAAGGTGAAGAAAAGAAGGTCGGAATTCAAGGGATGATAATTTCTTTTGACGATGATTTCTAAGGTATGTTATTTACAAGTCGTCTGACCATTTTTGCAATAAAATTGTTTCTATAATGATTCAGACTGTTAAATTGATAGGCCATTGATTAAACATATCCAAGTATCTTTGGGACAAACTTCATCTTGTGTATTGTTGTATTTTTGGATTTACACTCCATGGAAAATAGGGTTTGTGGTTAGTCTTGAAACTAGTCTAAAACAGGTGTTTCAGGTAAAAATGTCATAACTTCTTCATAATAGATCCAAATTCAGTAATACCAAATTTTTTGGTTAGAGTATAGTATTTAGTATGATTTGTAGCATTTTTAGATCCATTCAACAAATATTCTGTGCGGGGCACTCTCTACAAGGTCTCTCTCTAGAATAAGCTAGAATTCAGGAAGGTATGTCATTTTTGCTATAAATCCTTTTTTGAGAGGTTCCAAGTAGTGACACCTGGAGGAATTGAATAAAACAAACTGAAGAACATTGTGTACTACTTTCATATATTTATTTGTTACAGGTACATGGTTATGATTATTTCAAGTTAGGGTTGTTGACCAATCCCAAACTAGTCATGTGAGACTAAAGGAAAGTTTGATGAAAATTCTAGTCTCTTGTTGTGAAAGTTAAGGAAGGTTTGTAGGTATGTGATCATATACACCAAGTCTATTACAAAGTTAAAAATCATATTTGAATGATTAAATTGATGAGGGATTTTGGTTAAGGTACATGTTGGGTACATGGTTGAGACAAGTAGTTGATGAGTTGGCACATACATGATGTGTATAGTTGATGATGTTGGTACATATTGATGAGTCATAGTTGATGAGTAGTTTACACATGATTGGTACATACTTGGTACATGGTTGGATGCACTTTTTTATGGTACATGTTGTTTGGTGCAGGTTGGTGCATGGTTGATGCACTTGTTTATGGAACAGGTTGATTGCAGGTTAAGGTACAGGTTGATGCATAGTTGATACATGGTTCAGGTTTATTGGTACATATTTACAGCAGTATATCTCACAGTGATAGTGTGATAGTGGTTCCATCATTCTACCTCTACTTCAGGGTGGTTGGATAGGGAAAGTACAGGTGGTTGTAGCCACCTTCCGGTTGTAGTCGGAGAACATAGGGGGTTGTAGCCTCCTTCTGGTTGTAGCCAGAGAATAGGGGAGTTGGAGCTTCTTTTAGGTTGTAGCCTGAGAAACAAGAGAGTTGGAGCCTCCTTCCAGTTGCAGCCAGAAAACAAAGGAAGTTTGTAACACCCTGTTTCCCCCAGTCTGTAAAAATAACTATACTAGCCAAGAACTGTGGCAAACTCAAAAAATGAATGTGTGATGTGAATGTACCTTGTGGAAAAGGTCGATGAATGTAAATAATATATATATATATATATATATATATATATATATATATATATATATTGTAGGACTGCTAAGAGGGGAAGGTGCTAAAAAAGAGACCACGATGGTTGAAGAAATTTGGTGGAAGGCACCTAGAATGGTGGTGTTAACTTCCACCCAAAACCAATACTGTATTTGGACTCCACTGGCTCGGAGAACCAAGAGCGGCTCCCTGGCCCCAAATTAAATGACTCGTCAGGATTGGTAGGTAAAGGGCTCCTCATGAGTAATGAGGGATGGGGGTGAACTTCTCATCTATAGAGTCCTCAGACCTGACCACTGTGAGGAAAATCATGCCACATGAAACCTCGCTGAATAGAGAAAAGGCAGGAAGTGTGGGCGATCAAGGGCAGACGTGAGGGAAAGAGGAAGGGGAACTCTAGAAAAACATAGAGTGAGTGATAGTAGAGAAGGAGGAGAGTAACCTTCGTTCTCGGTCACTGGAAAATAGAGACGCAGTCTCGCAGCATCGTGGTCTCAGCTCGGGGGTGGCTAGTGGTAAATCCGTTGGGAGTCGCTGAGCCTATGGTTGGGTGGAAACGAGCACCCCTCTCAGCAGTTGCAATCACATCTGGTGTTATTTCTAATAAGTGTTTTACATCTTGCATCTTGAAATTTATATGCTGACATGTATGCTCACAGTCAGTGCAGTTTTATGAATGGTTTGAGTATAAGACTGCCTGTGTAGTGTTTTGATTTAGAAATGGTGGTTGCACGCTTATAATGGAAAGACGACGTATGGCTTATGGTTTATAAATTGCTATTTATACGCATATTGAATCCATTCAGACTACAAGTCTATTCTTGGGAAATCTATACCCTTATCCGTCTCAGGTAATACCTTGGATAGATCTCCCCATAGAGACACCCTTCTTAGAAAGCTCACCAAGAACCTGGAAAATAATTTGAAGGTGCAAGTCTTAGTAAACTTGTACGAGGAAGAACGATCCTCTTGAAATCCCAAAATAGCAGCGAAGGAATTACCATTCTCGCTTCGCAAGAGTCGTCAAGGAGGCAATGGACGGTCGAAATTCTCTGTGGAGAATTCGTGAAGTCCCAAGAGCCATCAAATCTTGTAGAGGAGAAAGGGAGTTGCGGTAAGCCTATTTTCAAGTTTTGAGTTCGGGAGAAATCGGACTGTAGGATCTGAGTCGACAAGAACTATTGGATCACTCGCGTAATCTCATTTCATGGATTAGCGAGTTGAAGGGTTAAAACACTTGCCTCAAGATTCATGAGGTTGTGAAAGGCAAAGTCCTGAAGGGGCGAAAGGATTTGTGTGAGCCATTTATTAGTGAAATGCATCGGAATTCGGTATTTCAGGATTTCGTGGGTTGAAGAACTGAAATCTTAGCATCAGGATTCGTGAAGTGGAGAAGTCTGAAACTCCAAAAAGGCGGGAAGTTCCATTGTGGGACCTGCATTGACGACGTGTCAGAATTTCGGCATTTAAGCATATCGGTGGATAGGAGGTCGAGACTTTTGTCTTGAGAGTCCCAAAGTCGCGATTTGCGATAAGGAGTAGCGAGGAGGTAGCGCTTCGGGAAGCGAAGTCGCAAAATGCCGAAGTTGGGGATGAGGGACACGTGGTAGAACTGCAAGGTGGGTCCATGTGATAGATAGGCAGACACGTGTCACCTAGTGAAAGGAGTCAACACCCGTTGACCTCTCACATCTCGAGGATTCGTGAGTTAAGGGAACGAGAGTTCAACCCTTCAACTTGCGAAGTCGTGAATAGTGAGAACATGAGAGGCAAAGCTAACATCGCTTCTTGGGGTTTCGTGAAGGGAAGGTGACAAGGTTGGGCACCTAGACTTTGCGAGTGGTGAAGTCACGAGAAGATCAGGACTGTCCATCTTAGGAGGACAAGTGGTAGAAATCGATGGATCTCGTGAAATTAGAGGTTCGTAAGATGAGAGCCCAGGAGTTGGGTGCTCCAAGTTGCGAGTGGCAAAATCGTGAGGAGCAAGGATAGTCGTTGGATCTAGGTCAAGGGAGGACCATTGGATCAGGAGCTTCATCATGCGCATCACGCCTTCAGAGGTTCGTAGGTTGAGAGAACCTCTTCTTGACATCAGAAGTCGCGAAGTGCCGAGAGCTGAGGCATGAGTGTGGACACGTGGCAGAACCACAAGGTGGGGCCTGCGTGGTTGACAGGCAGACACACGTCACCTGGGAAAAAGGAGTCAACACTCCATTGACTTCTCGTGTCTCAGGGATTCGTGAGATATGAGCATGGGAGCTCGACGCTACAACTCACGAAGTGGCGAGTTACGAGAAGTGTGAAAGGAAGGTCAACCCTCGCTGAATTCCAAGTTTCGGAGGTTCTCACGGGAAGAGCACGGAGATTCAACCCTTCAACTTGCGAATTCGCGAGTTGCGACGGGAGCTAGTGTTTAGCCTAGCCAGTGGTCACGCGCGGAGGGTGCTAACAGAAGGGAGCTATACCCATTTCATGATCTCGAGTATCACGAGATTGGAAAGGAGGAGTTGAGAGCTTCGACTCGCGAACTCACGAGATGGCGAGTTGTGACAAGCACCTTTGGGAATAGGCCTTGTTCATAGTGCTATGGTCGCTTTGGAGTCATGGAGCTCACGCCTAGTGTTGTTCGCACAGGGGAACTTCCGAAGGACCTGTGGATCAATTGAATTGAGATTTCAGAAAGGAATCGAAGGAGCCTCTTCGTCTCATAAAATAAACTGAATGATCCTTAAGACCAGGAGGTCGCGCAGAGACTTTTTCGAGGCAGAGGTGGCATCTGCAACCTGTGCTAAGTTCCGTAGGTTTTTAGGGATTCTTTCCCTCGAGAAAAGGAAAAAAAATTATTACGTCGCGGCGGGTGTGCGACAAATTGGTATCAGAGCATGGTTACAACACTCGGCCTGCTTGGGCTCATGAACGGGTTGTGAAGAAGCTCCGTTCGGAACACTCCTAAAAAGAGTAAAACCCCCCTGTCTTAACCTTCCTTATCAAAAGATGAAGTTAAGAATGACAAACCCATATTGTGTGTGTGTACATGTGAAAATATGAATTATTTACTGTCTATAAATAAATATAAATATTGACTAACAAACAACATTTTTCCTTTTGCACACAAGCGGAAGATCAACTGCGGGAAATTATCAATGCATAGTATGGTGACTCACCAAGAAGTGGGAGAAGGCTCCCACAATAGAGATGAAGATTCTGACAAAAGGAGGGTAGCAGGGACCCCTCCAGGTCTAGCCAAGACTGTGAGGAGCCTCATGGTCAAATTACAAAGTTGTAAGGCTGACAATGAAAGGATGATGAAAGAACAAGAAAAGCAAACAGAAATTAACGCAGTTTTACTGTAGAGTTTATCCGATCTACAAATACAAATGAAACATGAACCTGAAACTCAGAAACATGGTCATATCAGTGGTCATAGTGAGAGGAGCACCTCGAAAAAGGTCCACCCTAGAGGTAAATTAGAAGCGTCGGATGATTCCTCTGAGAAGGAAGCTGGCGATTTAGAGGGCTCTTCTAGCAGCAAAATGAGTTCCTATTCTTGAAAGAAATAGAAGAAGAAAAAGCCTTCCAAAGGTCGAAAATTCAAAGAATTCAGAAAATCCAAACCATCCTCCTTTGATGGTGAAATAAAGAAGGGAGAGGAAGTAGAAGCCTGGCTGCTTGGACTAAAGAATTATTTCAGAGTCCATGACATTTCAGAAAATATGAAGGCCCGAGTGGCCACCTTCAACTTGAACGGAAAGGCTTCCATTTGGTGGGAATACCTTAAGAATATGAAAGGGGTTCACGAAGAGGACCTGTCTTGGGGGCAGTTTGAGAAATACTTCCGAAAGAAGTATCTGTCGGAAAAATATTTCGAAGAAAAGACTAAAGAGTTTTATGAACTCAAACTGGGACAACTCACTATAGAAGAATATGTCAACAAATTCCTCGATTTGTTGAGGTATGTACCCTATATCAAGGCGGAAAAGGAAAATGTGCAATGTTTCATCAGTGGACTACCTAAGGACTATTGGAATAGAATTGAATTTGATGAGCCAAAGACTTTAGAAGGCACTATTCGAAAGGCAACCTATTGTCATGAACAGTTTGGGCATCGAGCAGAACCTCGTGAAGGATGGAAACAAAAGAATAGTCCAAGATTTCAGAAAAGGGGAATTAAATCCCCAGGATTTAAGAACTATAAGAAGAACCCAAGAATGAGCTTCCCAGCCCGGAGTATGCACCAGCAGAATTTTCCCTCCTTTAGTGGAAATAAAAATTATGGACCCATATCAGTGAAGACTGATAACCCAAAGAGAGAACCTTTGAAATGTTGGGGTTGCGGGGAAGAAAATCTATTGAGAGACTATCCACACCGATAATAGAATAGTCAGAGGATTTATAACATCTAAGAAGCTACTACCATCAATGATGTGGCTAGGAGTGAGCCACAAATTTATGCAGCCTTGGATAATAACCAAGATGACCACCAAGCTTCAGTAGTGGAAATAGAAGGTATGATTTCCAACCATCTAGTGTCTGTTTTAATTGACCCTGGTTCAAATTTGAGTTATATATCCCCTAAAGTTGTTGATAAGTGTAAACTTCAGCCACAAAAACATACCAAGCCATGGTTGGTACAGTTGGTCATTGGCACCAAAAGAAGGGTAGCAGAGGTTGTACCATCCTGCCAATTGATGTTAGGTAAATTCCCCACCCAAACAACCCTTAACTTATTACCCCTGGGATCATATGATCTGCTGATTGGTATGGATTGGCTAGCCGCCCATAAAGCCAAATTGGACTGTTACCACAAAACCTTAGAATGTGTAAGTAAATATGGGAAAAAGATAACCCTTCAAGGGATCCGAAAACCTGTTTCGGTGAGACAAATAGCATCTCTGCAAATGAGAAAGTATTTTTGAAAGGGATGTACCCTATATGCAATATAGGTGTTGAAAACAATCGAAGGTGACAAACCAAGCCTTGACGATCACCCTCTCCTGAGAGAATACAGAGATGTGTTTCTGGAAGAGGTACCGGGTTTACCTCCGAGAAGGGACATAGACTTCTTGATAGAACTTGCACCAGGAGTGGTGCCGATGTCTAGGAAATCCTACCGGATGAGCACACCTGAGTTAGTTGAACTCAAGTTGCAACTAAAAGAAATGATGGATAAGGGCTATATTCGGCCTAGCATGTCTCCATGGGGAGCACCAGTCTTGTTCATGAAAAAGAAGGATGGTACCTTTAGACTGTGTATAGATTATATGCAACTCAATAAGGTAACCATAAAGAACAAGTACCCCTTACCCGGGATCGATGACATGTTCGATTAATTTGGGGGTGCGTCTATTTTCTCAAAGATTGATTTGAGGTCGGGATACCATCAAGTCCGAATCAAGGGTGAAGATATCCATAAAAATTCCTTCCGAGCGAGGTATGGTCACTATGATTTTGTGGTAGTGCCATTTGGGTTGACCAATGCCCCTGCCACTTTTATGTGCTTGATGAACAATGTACTTAGCAAATTCCTAGACAAATTTGTGCTTGTTTTTATTGACGATATATTAATTTACTCCAAGAACAAAAACGAGCATGAAGAGCATCTTAGACTTGTGCTGCAAGTGCTAAGAGAACACCAGCTCTATGCCAAATTCAACAAATGTGACTTCTTCCAGAAGCAAATACATTACTTAGGCCACGTCCTATCTGAAGAAGGGGTAGCAGTAGACCCTGACAAGATCAACTCTATCATAGAATGGCCTACCCCAAAGGATGTTTCGGACATCAGATCCTTTATGGGATTAGCAGGATACTATAGAAGATTTATAAAAGGATTCTCCAAGATTGGTTGTCCAATCACTACCCTCCAAAAGAAGGGGACAAAATTCCTGTGGACACAGAAGTGTGAAGAAATATTTCAAACTCTGAAACATCTACTGACCCATGCACCCATGCTAAAGATCGCTAATCTAGAAGCTGACTTCCTCGTGTGCACAGATGCCTGTAAGGAAGGGCTCAGAGGAGTCCTTATGCAGGAAGGAAATGTGATCTGCTATGAATCCCGAAAATTGAATGAGCACAAAGTCAATTATGTGACCCATGATCTAGAATTGGCTGCCATAGTGCATACCTTGAAAATGTGGAGTCATTACCTCCTGGGAAGAAAGTTTGTGCTTTTGACAGATCACTGTGGATTGCGATACATGTTTGATCAACCAAAGATCAATGCTAGACAAGCTAGGTGGATGGCCCTCCTTAGCAATTTTGATTTCGAGATCAAACACATTAAAGGAAAGGAAAATAGGGTGGCCGATGCCCTTAGCAGAAGTATGAAAACAATTCACCTGGCAGTGGTGAGAACCTGCGAGATAGATGTCAAAGAAAGAGTCAGAAATGCACAAAAGATAGATCCATTTGTCCAGACCGTGACCATGTACCTACAACAAGGACCCACCAGAGAAAAATATGAAGGCTACCAGATGACCGAAGGAGGTCTTCTCACTTACAGAAGAAGATTTTATATTCCAGATTGTGATGACTTGAAGAGGTTCATACTGGATGAACTACATAAAAGACCCTATTCTGGTCATCCAGGATACTAGAAGATGATCATGGCCACTAGGAGACAATTATATTGGCCTGGAATGAAGAAAGGCATAGCCAAGTACTTAGCCAAATTCATAGAGTGCCAACAGGTAAAGCAGAACATCGACACCCAATAGGATTATTGCAACCTTTACCAATCCCATAATGGAAATGGGAAACCATATCCATGGATTTCATCACCGGATTACCAACATCGACCAAACATAACGATGCCATTATGGTAGTGGTGGATAAATTGAGCAAGTCTGCTCATTTTATCCTTGTCAAGTCCACTTGCAAAGCAATCGATATCTCCCAGGTATTCATGAAGGAGATATTTAGACTGCATGGTATGTCGAAAGAGATCGTGTCTGACAGAGACACAAAATTTACTTCCAACTTTTGGAAGTCACTGATGGCTGGCTTAGAAACCAAATTTTTGTTTAGCACTGCCTATCACCCTCAAACCGATGGACAAATAGAAATATTGAACCAAATACTTGAAGACATGCTAAGAATGCATGTAATACATCAACCCAGGAAGTGGGAAGACTACCTGCCACTAGTAGAATCCGCCTACAACAACAACTACCAAGCATCCTTAAAGATGATTCCCTTCGAAATCCTCTATGGTAGACCGTGTAACACTCCAGTTAGCTGGAGTAATCCCGTAAACAGGATTTCTTTTGGACCTGACATGTTGAAAGAAATGGAATAGCAGGTGACTTAGATAAAACAAAACTTGAAGGTTGCCCAGAACCAACAGAAAAGTTATGCCGACCAAAAGAGAACTCCAAGAGAGTTCAAAATGGGAGACCATGTATATCTCAGAGTTACACCCCGGAAGAGTTCTCTAAAAATGGGAGCTTGTGCCAAGTTGGCACCTCATTATTGTGGACCCTTTGAGGTTCTAGATAGAGTGGGACCTGTAGCCTATAGGCTAGCACTTCCTCCCATAGTTAGAGCACATAATGTTTTCCATGTCTCATTATTGAAGAAATATGTACATGATGATAACCATATAATTGATTGGTTTGTGATTCAGGTGAAACCGAAGGGATAATTTCTACCAAAACCTCACTGCATACTGGACAGAAAGGAAACCCTACTCCGGAACTGAACCATTTCACAGGGCAAGGTGCAGTGGAGACATTTTGGCCTAGATGAGGCTACATGGGAAATGGAGGATGCCATGAGATAGGCATATCTTATTTTTTTTACTTCTGTACATGCATGTCATGTTGATAGATAAGAACATCAAGGACAATGTTCCTTTAAGGGGGAGGGAATTGTAACACCCTATTTCCAGCCAAGAACTGTGGCAAACTCAAAAAATGAATGTGTGATGTGAATGGACCTTGTGGAAAAGGTCGATGAATGTAAATAATATATATATATATATATATATATATATTGCAGGACTACTGAGAGGGGAAGGTGTTGAAAAAGAGACCACAATGGTTGAATAAAGGTGGTGGAAGGCACCTAGAATGGTGGCATTAACTTCCACCCAAAACCAATACCATATTTGGACTTGACTGGCCCGGAGAACCAAGAGTGGCTCGTTGGCCCCGAATTAAATGACTCATCAGGATTGGTAGGTAAAGGGCTCCTCATGAGTAATGAGGGATGGGGGTGAACCGCCCATCCATAGAGTCCTCAAATCTGACCACTGCAAGGAAAATCGTGCCACATGCAACCTCGTCGAACAAAGAAAAGGTAGGAAGTGTGGGCGATCAAGGGCGGACACGAGGGAAAGAGGAAGGGGAACTCTGGAAAAACACAGAGTGAGTGATAGAAAAGAAGGAGGAGAGTAACCTTCGTTCTCGGTCACTGGAAAATAGAGACGCAGTCTCGCAGCATCGTGATCTCATCTTGGGGGTGGCTAGTGGTAAATCCATTGGGAGTCACTAAGCCTATGGTTGGGTGGAAACGAGCACCCCTCTCAGCAGTTTCAATCACATCTGGTGTTATTTATGATAAGTGTTTTACATCTTTCATATTGAAATTTATATGTTGACATGTATGCTCACAGTCTATGCAGTTTTATGAATGGTTTGAGTATAAGACTGCCTGTGTAGTTTTTTGATTTAGAAATGGTAGTTGCATGCTTATAATGGAAAGACGACATATGGATTATGTTTTATAAATTTCTATTTATACGCATATTGAATCAATTTAGACTTCAAGTCTGTTCTCGAGAAATCTATACCCTTATCCGTCTTAGGTAATACCCTAGATAGATCTCCCCATAGAGACACCCTTCTTAGAAATCTCACCAAGAACCTACAAAAGGATTTGAAGGCACAAGTCTTAGTAACCTTGTATGAGGAAGAACAATCCTCTTGAAATCCCAAAATAACAGCGAAGGAATTACCGTGTTCGCTTCGCAAGAGTTTTCAAGGAGGCATTGGACAGTCGGAATTCTCCATGGAGAATTCACGAAGTCCCGAGAGCTGTCAGATCTTGCAGAGGAGCAGGGGAGTTGTGGTAAGCCTATTTTCAAGTTTTAAGTTCAGGAGAAATCGGACCGTAGAATTTGAGTCGACAAGAAACGTTGGATCACTCGCGTAATCTCATTTCGTGGATTCGTGAGTTGAAGGGTTAAAACCCTTGCCTCAAGATTCGCGAGGTCGCGAAAGGTGAAGTCCCGAAGGGGCAAAAGGATTTGTGTGAGCTAGTTATTGGTGAAGTGCATCAAAATTCGACATTTCGAGGTTTCGTGGGTTGAAGAACTGAAAGCTTAGCATCAGGATTCGTGAAGTCACAAAGTCCAAAACTCCAAAAAGGCAGGAAGTTTTTTTGTGGGACCCGCGTTGATGATGTGTTAGAATTTTGGCATTTTTCCATATCGGTAGATAGGAGGTCAAGAATTTTGTCCCGAAAGTCCCGAAGTCACGAGTTGTGATAAGGAGTAGCGAGGAGTTCGGGATATCGTCATTTCGGGTGTCGATATACAAAGGAGGTAGTGCTTCGAGAAGCGAAGTCATGAAATGTCGAAGCTGGGGATGAGGGACATGTGGTAGAACTGCAAGGTGGGCCCATGCGATAGATAGGCGAACACGTGTCACCTAGTGAAAGGAGTCAACACCCGTTGACCTCTCGCATCTCGGGGATTCGTGAGGTAACGGAACGAGAGTTCAACCCTTCGACTTGCGAAGTTGCGAATAGTGAGAACACGAGAGGGAAAGATAACATTGCTTCTCAAGGTTTCGTGAAGGGAAGGTGCCAATTTTGGGCACCTAGAATTTGCGAGTGGCGAAGTCACGAGAAGATCAGGACAGTCCATATGAGGAGGAAAGGTGGTAGAAATCGAGGGATCTCGCGAACTCGGAGGTTCGCAAGATGAGAGCCCAGGAGTTGGGTGCTCCAAGTCTCGAGTGGAGAAATCACGACGAGCAAGGATAGCCATTGGATCTAGGTCAAGGGAGGATTGTTGGATCAGGAGCTTCATCATGCGCATTGTGCCTTCAGAGGTTCAGAGGTTGATAGAACCTCTTCTCGACATCAGAAATCCCGAAGTGTCGAGAGTCGAGGAACGAGTGTGGACACGTGGTAGAACCACAAGGTGGGGCCTGCATGTTTGACAGGAAGACACGCGTCGCTTGGGAAAAAGGAGTCAACACTCCGTTGACTTCTCGCATCTCAGGGATTCATGAGATACGAGCATGGGAGCTCGACGCTACAACTTGCGAAGTGGAAAGTTGCGAGAAGTGTGAAAGGAAGGTCAACCCTCACTGACTTCCAAGTTTCAGAGGTTCACATGGGAAGAGCATGGAGATTCAAGCCTTCGATTTGTGAATTCACGAGTTGCGATGGGAGCTAGTGTTTATCCTGGCCGGTGGTCACGTGCGGAGGGCACTGATAGAAGGGAGCTATACCCATTTCGTGATATCAAGTATCACAAGATTGGAAAGGAGGAGTCGAGAGCTTTGACTCGCGAACTCGTGAGATGGCAAGTTGAGAGAAGTTCCTTTGGGAATAGGCCTTGGTCATATCACTATGGTCACTTGGGAGTCATGGAGCTCGCGCCTAGTGTTGTTTGCACAGGGGAACTTCCGAAGGACCTGTGGATCGATTGAATTGAGATTTCAGCAAAGAATCGATGGAGCCGCTTCGGCTCATAAAAGAAACCGAATGATCCTTAAGACTGGGAGGTCGTGCAGAGACTTTGTCGAGGAAGAGATGGCATATACAGCCTATGCTAAGTTCCGTAGGTTTTCATGGATTCTATCCATCAAGAAAAGGCGAAAAAATTATTATTTCACAGTGGGTGTGTGACAAAATTGGTGCTTCCAATGAATGTAACTCTTCAAGACATATAAGAAAAATCATTTTGTGGTTTTCTCCCACTTTGGGTTTCAACGTAAAACACTGGTCTACTGTGTATGTGTATGATTTTTCATTTCTTATTTACTCTACAGTTATGGTATGATAATACTTCATTGGTATAACACTTGGATTATATGGTTAAAAAGGATTATATTGCTCTATTACTTATTCACCCCCCCTCTCAGTAATCCAACACAATATGTACACTAAGACCAACAAAGTGTAAATGTGTTGAATCTGCACATAATAGATCTAGCTAAACAATGATACACACATTTGCAGAGAGAATAGAAGAAAGAAGAAGAAGGAGAGAAAGAATTCTCATTAACCATTTTCCACACTCAAAGAGTGAATAATTTACAACAGATATAGGATACATGAGTAACTAATGAGCCATAGTGGTGGTCTAGAGTGATCTAGACACACACCAGCAATTACGGGAGTAAACTGCCACCTAGTCTAGTCTCTTAGGCAGTGACAGGAGTGAACTGCCACCTAGTTGAGTCAACTAGTCTTCAGTTAACTGATTGAATAAAGAGTAGTGAGGAGTTAACTCAGGGAATCAAGGCTAATGTGCCAGTTTGGTGATGATCCCAAGGAAATTTCGAATTATCATGGTGATGATCCCAATTTTTCATGGTGATGATCCCAATGCAACATATAAACTCAACTCAATTAGTCAAACTGAAGTGTCAACTGAAAGAGAATATTCTCTAGGTGGAATATTATATCCTAAAATATAGGAGACTAGATAATGACTAATTATGAATAATAAACAAGGAAAATCCTCTGGAAAAAGAAATCCTAGGTGTGTGTTGCAGTAACTCCAACACCCCCCCTGAACATCACTATGGTGAAAATAAAGATTGGGTCCCGACAATGAGACCATGTTAGGTACCCAAGTGCAAAAGATACACTGAAATAAACAAGGAAAGAGGGAAAACCTCATGGGAACCCCCCCCCCCTCAAATTACAATGCATAAAATAAATAAATAAAATATGAGAAGGAACAAAAAACAGTTGCTAAGCAACCATGTCCTTCACTCCAAGAAGACCTCGCAACTGTGCAAGTTTGTGCTCGTTGAATATTTTGTTGAAGATGTAGATGTCTGTATGGATCTGATGAAGTATATGAACCATTGATATTTTCAAACATGTCCACTTTATCTTCTTGTAATGAATAATATCCAAACAAATTTTGGATGAAATTTTGAAAATCGTGCGGCCGTTTCTGGAAAAATGCTGAAATTTTGTTGATTTTGAAAAGATCATAACTTCACTTTCTGGACTCCGTTTTGGATGATTGTATTTTGGAAATTGGATATTTTCCCAAGAGGAATTAAAATATCCAATTTGCTTTTGCAAATAGTGCTAAGAAAATATTAGAATTGAGTATGATGTGCGCGGCTCCCTTTTTATCTCCTCAGATGCATTCATTGTACATGGCAAAGTATCTACATGTAACTCCTGAGATGCATGCCATATATCTTCCACATGCATTTCAGAAAACAAATCTGAAATGGAGTAGACATCATCTTCAATTAATGGAATACAAATTTCTACAAATACTTGTGTAGAAGGCTCTTCAAACTGAGATGATTTATCTTCCAGTGGCTTTTCTACATTCCCTGTCTTGTCAACATTTTGTATGCATTCTTCGTTATTCCCATATAAAACCTCCAATCTTCTCCATAATTCATTTGGAGTGAATTCTTGTGAGTGATCATATACTTGATGGAGAATTTCGGGAGAAATAAAATAAAGGATACATCATATGTCCATATCTTGTCTATTGAGAAAATCATTTTTCTCATCGGTAGAATTAGGCTCTACTTCCATTTCCATAGTTATTTGGCACAAGCCTCTACATCTGAGCAAAAGAATAATTTTTAGCTTCCATTCGAAATAATTATGAGGCGTGAGAAGTATTTCCGACGAATAATCCATCTTTTTGTTGTTTTCAATCTTTTGTACCTGCAAAATTTTTGGTGTATCTTTTGCTTAGCAGTCCGTCAGTTCTAATACCATGTAAATGTATTGAACCTGCACAAAATATATCTAGGTAAACAATGATACACACATTTGTAGAGAGAATATAAGAAAGAAGAAAAATGAGAGAAAGAATGGAAAGAATTCTCATTAACCATTTTCCACATTCAAAGAGTGAATAATTTACAATAGATATAGGATACATGAGTAACTAATGAGCCATAGTGGTTGTCTAGAGTGATATGGACACACACCAGCAGTTACGGGAGTAAACTGCCATCTAGTCTAGTCTCTTAGGAAGTTACGGGAGTGAACTGTCACCTAGTTGAGTTAACTAGTCAAGTAGTCTTCAGTTAACTGATTGAATAAAGAGTAGTGAGGAGTTAACTCAGGGAATCAAGGCTAATGTGCCAGTTTGGTGATGATCCCAAGGAAAGGTCAAATTATCATGGTGATGATCCCAATGTTGCATGGTGATGATCCTAATGCAACATCTAAAATCACCTCAACTAGTCAAACTGAAGTGTCAACTGAAATAGAATATTCTCCAGGTGGAATATTCTCTCCTAAAATATAGGAGACTAGATAATGACTAATTATGAATAATAAACAAGGAAAATCCTCAGGAAAAATAAATCCTAGGTGTGTGTTGAAGTAACTCCAACACAAAGCATGGTGAGTAACTCTGCCAGTCCTAATGCGACCTCATGATTGAACCTTGTGTTAGAAGGGCTTCCCAGGACAAAATGTAGCAAGTCGATTTAGACTCTCCCTATCACAAGATTCTATGTTTGTTTTCATCTTTGGAAAGTTATCTTTAACACCTATTCCAAATATCTACAACTAATCTAATGTAGGTTTTCTACCATAAACTATAAAAATGTCTAATCAATTTTTATAAGCGCTTTATTTTAAGGTTGTTTTTACTCAAGAGTAAAATGGCGTGGACTAAATGATGTTTTGACCGACTCTAAAAAATGCAAATATTTCACTTTGATGAAAGCTATATTACGAGAAGGAGAAAACGTTTATCATTCCTAAATGCACAATGTCCCAAAATTTTATTAAACTCATCAATATCAAGAACTTTAATAAATGCGCTAAAGAGACTGTACACCAATACACGATTTTTTAAGATTTCAAGACCAAAAATGCCAAAAATCATGCAATTTTTCTACTTCAAATGCAAAGATGCCCCCAATATAATGCAAAGAAAGAAATTAATTTTTTGTTTCAAATATAGCTAAAATAAAATTCAAAGATGTCAAGCAGACTATAATCAGACCCAAAAAATCACCCCAAAACCATATCTAAGATCTGGGCAAGAAAAACCATCAAAAATCATTTTTTTCCACAATCGTCGTAGGTTGTAGACTAACATAGCACGACGATCCTTGATCATCGCAGCCTAGAGAACAAATACAGTGTGACGACATCCACTATGTCAAAATTTAGGGTGCATCGATCCTAGATCATCGCATTGTCCCTCAAAGTAGGGCGTGACGATCAAAGGAAAAATGGAAAAAATAAAAAGCAAGAAGGTTTTTCCAGTGAAGTTTAACAGTCAGAGAGTTAAACTGGATCTCCCAGTGAATCAAAAAATAGAACCCAAGAAATCAAAGAAATAAATCAAGACAAACTATGAAAACAATATGTTCCCCAGTATGGTCACCAATTTTTTTATCGAACAAATCGGTAAGTGCGAACAAAAACAGATCTCCCTAGTTTCACCATAAAACTATAACAAAACAAGACAGAATATAAAATTTTCCCTAAGTTTTAATTATCAAGCATACTAACTAACAAGATATAAATGACATGCCTTTTAAATGTCATTTTTCCTCGCTGGAGTCATCCTCACTCCATTCCAAGTCTTATGGGATGTTGAACCTGTAAAAATACAAGCCAACAAAGTGAAAGCAACAATGTATACTCAACAAAACCTATGTATGTGATCAAGGAGTCATACAATAAAATAAGACCAATTTTATGGGAAAGAAATATATCACTGTATTAAAGATCTGAAAAGGAGAATACAACCAATTCCTTGATGTTTTAAGGTTGCTTCCAACATTTCCTTTCTTCCCACACACTTATGCTCCATGGATTCTGAGATCAACAATCTATATTGACAAGGAAAATCCCAAAGCTACAAAAATTGCTCAAGCTCACACCAAAAGCTAGCCAACTAACTTTTCCCATGAGAACTCTTCGCCTTTTATAAGATGAAAAGGATAGGATGAAGAGGATAGGATGATCCCATGATATTAGGGATGTGACTCATATCCAAACCGATCAGAGGCCACCTAACCCTCAAAGATTCTATTCTAGAACTTTCGAGAAATTCCTCTTTTTCCTTCATACGAAAATCGTCGCACCCTTAACACTGAGAAAACTGCAACGATGTTGCAGGCCACTGTGGTGAAACCTGTGACAATCCTAGATTGTCTCACCCTTAACAATAAGAAAGGTGAAACGATCCATTTTTCTATGGTTTTTGACAAAGGAAAAGTATAATTTCATCTCTCTGGAAAAATTATCTTCATTCTTCTTCAAGGATTAAGGAAATTGATCCTTCTAAAGACAAAGGATAGGTTTACATCATTAGCGGTCATAGAGGTGTTGAAAATAATGTTTAACAACCTGACACCTTGACCAATGGAGGAATTTTCCTCGAGTTTAATTTTCCTTCACATGTCTCCTTACTCTGAGCATTAGTATGTTATTTGCGTTTGGAACTAGTATGCTTTCTTGTGACACTTGTTCCTCATTTGTAACGTAACATTCTTTTATTCTTTTTCAAGCTCTTAAAAAATTGAAAAAGACAAAAAAATCAAATATCCCAAAAAGAGGGGATGGGAAATACGTATTCTTTTTTCAGCAACACAAAGAGTCGCCATTGGAAAAAGCACATCCTTATGTTTGTTCGTCAATCATTGGGATCTAGTATGACCTTAGAAATTTGTTCTCGCTACATAGAGTTGTGTCCTCCTCCATTTGGTTACTATTCCAAACACATGGAGAGTTTGTGTTTCCTCCTGCATCGTGAACTTATGTCAATGTCATGTTGCCTGAGTATGATCATCTTTCATGATTTTTTCCAAGGGAAGTTTCACCCAACCTGATTCGGCCTTTCTACAGTTTTTCTCTTGACCTCATGAGTCAGCCATCCCAAGAGTCCAGTCAAGTCCTGATTCAAAATCGATGAAGTTCTCTTCCTGATCATCGAGATCCTCTTGTCTGTTCTCATCAAGCCATCGAAGACCTCAAGGTAGTGAATTCATACACTCACATTGTACTCCTACCATATTTTTGAATATATTGAAGTTGTTTCTCGATCTTTGAAGGCATAATCTCCATCCATCGGGAATCACTAGCTTCTTGAAGATGGATACTCTAATTGTATATCTTCGACTGATTTTGAGATGTAGATCTGATGTGTATTTATTGTGGCTACACTTTATATAGTTATATGACATGGATATGCAGTGTATTTGATTGGAAGCCATGATTTATTTCATCCTGAGCATGGGTATGCCCGTCTTGGAGAGACAATTGTTGTTTTAGAGATGGCACCTCCCGAACTCTGGTCTCAGGCTCACTCGATCTCATACATTGGTGAAAATATTGTAATGTATTTCATTCATCAGGTTCTCTTCTGACCTCACACATTAGGGGTCATCTATTATAGCCCTAAATTTCTCTACACATGCATACATGGCCTTGGCCCTCTTACTTGCATTTTTTTCCAAAGCACTGTTGAGAAACTCTTCTTAAAAAACCATTTTTTATAATATGTACATGCCCTGCACCATTACAACCCATGTACATATGCTTGTTTCACCACTACATCTCACGTACATACGCATGTTGCACCATTACATCTCGCGTATGCTTGCAAAAGTTGCAAAAAATAAAAAGTTGCAAGGAATTTGTTGAAATTGATGGGCTATTGGAGGTTTCCCAACTAATCCACTTGCTATAGCATGTCACCCAACCTAATAACCATCCTTTTGGCATATAAAAGGAGGTTTTTGGGTCGCATTTCATACCTAAGGATAAGAACAGTGAAACTCTGCCCGATTTCACTTCCCCTCCTTGCCCATGATATTGTTGCCTTTTGTGAGAAATTTCATCAACATTCCCTCATTAGCCCCTTCTTCCTCCATTTAACCCATTCATTTCCATATAATATATCAGAAGGTTGAGAGGAGAATTTCATATAAGGTGCACTTGGAGCATGGTGAAGAAAATCCTAGACCAGGTTCGTGGAATGGTAGATGACTTATATTGTAATGTTATAATCTTTGTGTTATGAATAAAAGAATTACATTTTCATGTCCCAAATGATGGTGTCTTAAATACTTTTATTGGTTTATTCTTAACATTCTAACATATAACCCTAACTTGTATATGGAATAACATGCTTGTCATTCTTTGTTTATCAATATTTGGATGCAGTTCATCCCTGGGAGGAGGCGTGCAGTCATTAGAACTTCCAAGCGCGAGGATATCATCACTAGACATGGGATTAGAGGTATATTTACCCGATCTCCTTTCTCTTTGCTTTATTTATATTATTTTTAGTATTTTTGGGGTAGTATAGAGAATTAATTATCTTTTAGATGGTTATTTTCTCTGCCTACATTATGAACCGTGGTGTAGTTAAATGGGGGTTATTTCTTGCTAGCAGGATGCAAAACATGACTTAACTCAAAAAGTATCATTTTTCGTAGATTTAATCCCCTAGGCCAAAAAAGTATAAAATAATACCCATGAGAACTCTTCTAGCCCATGGTGACTAGATTATTCATTTTTTTTAAATAATATATATGGCTCAGAAAATGGTTAAACTTATACCAAAATAGAAATCCTTTCAAATCCATTTATCAAGTGGGAAAGAGACAACTCCACTCGACAATATTTTTGTTTTTTAAAGAGTCAGAAAAGAGCTTAACTAAGACTCAATGGGAGTCCCATAGGGAGGGGTCAAAATGATATTGAGTAAGAGTAATGAGTTTCAAACACAAAGTCATATTGGGACTATAAGGGACTCCCATGCTTATGGAGTAACTTCTCCATGAGCACCAAATGGTAAAAGTGTTCTAACTAGGGTACCCATGTTTGGTAAGTCTCTACCACTTAATAACAACACTTCCAGTGATAGCGAGAAGGTTCTATGTCCTTAAAAAATGGGTTCATACCTAGGGAATATGAATCATGGTCATAGGACGACGAAAAAATTTGAAGTAGGGTGAGAACCTATCCTATATGCCAGTGATGGTATATACCTGTCAGAGGAAAAATGGGCCAAAGAATGTCGGAAATCCATAAAAACCCTGGACAAAACCACTTTAAACTAGGTATTACACTGTGTAATTAGTCCTATGGTCTCAAAAATAGGAAATATGGGGTAAAATATACATAAGGTGTGTTATCACTGTAAAATTTTCTTTTGGAGACCCAGCCTCAGAACTTAGTAGGAGGCTAACTCATCGTGGAGGAGCAATAGACTGGTGGACGAAACCACATGCGGCAGACAGGGCTAAATATAGCGGAAAGCTGGAGTATATGGGGCCCAACAAGTCGTGATCATGAGCGTTGCCAAATCAATGGTCGAAGGATGCATCAGGCAGAGAAATAGTGCACTGGTTAATATCCTGGAGGAGGGTCGATAAGAATACCGCGGTTTTGTTTCGAGGGTACGTGGCGCCATCAAATAAATATCAAGGGGAAGAGAGGGTAAGCCTGAAACCATCCAAGTCCACCCCGATGTCACGTGTCAGAAAATCATTTGATACATGTCACATTCGAAGATCATGTGTGAAAAGGGAGAGTTGACGGCCCGTCGAATCACATCAGTACAGTTGTTCGAGTATCTTACGCCTGTGCAACGTTGGGTAAGAACCGCCAGAAAACTGATTCGAAGGATCATCATTTGAAACCAATAATCGAGTGTGATGGGCCATTGTCCTTGCAAGTACTTTCATAAGTAATTTTTGATTGGTACTCGATGAAAACCATCTTTCAAAATATGGATGATATTACTCTTTTTTGGGCAATCGACACTTCATTCCTGAACGGGGTAATTACAAACCGGATCAGCTTCCTAATTTCTATAAAATTAAGGGATATAATCTTATGTTTTTTGAAAAACTGGGAAAAATGGATAAAGCTGACCAAGTGGCCTCCAATGAGCCAGGATTTTCAACTAATATGACAAATTCATCATTGAAGAAGAAAGAGAAGTTGGTTGCAGGGATATTAGAAACGAAATTTCATATAAAGCCTGCAGAAGAGCCTGAAGAAGATAAAGAGATCAGATTAAATATCATCATGAAGGATTTAATCATCAATGGATATTCTTATGAGCATCACACATGATATTTCAAGAGGAAAAGGAGTAAGAGACATAATATAGAGTTTAAAACTGAGGTGGTTGAGAGCGTTGGAGAAAACCAACCAGCTTGGATTGACACTTTAAAAGAAGAATTTGCTAATCTGAAATAGTTCTCAAGATAAATTGAGTATGTTTCAGAGAATTTTGTAATTATATGGACATGTGGCATTCAAAGAGAAAATATTGAATATGTCAGTTTTGTCTATAACGCTCCCTATAAAATAGGAGTACAGTTTTTATACGTTACTCCTTTTTGTAATTGATGTCTATTTTTAGAACTGTAGGGAAGTTGATTCATTTTGAATCCCGTATTTAATCTATCTCTCTCTCTCTCTCTCTATATATATATATATATATATATTATTCCAAAGATAAATGGAAAAGTGGACTAACCGAAGAGGGGCCTACCCTCGTAGCAGGAGGACTTTGTAATTTCCTGGAGCTAAATTGAATATATAATGCAGAAGCATTTTGAACTCTTTATGAAAAGATTCTAATGGTTGTGACATGAGTTTTTTTTTCTCTCATAGTGTGTATTTCTTGTGTCTTTAAAATTTCATTTGCATCTTCTTATGTTTAAATTATAGAGTCAAAGGTCCAAAATTCATCTTATGATGCTCTCCACTTAAGCGATTTAAACTATGTGATTCTCTTCCTAGCTAATTCAGAATTCATTTCAATAATGCTCTGATGCGATTAATTGTTTTTACTTTTCCTCTTTCACCATGCAAATTTAAATTTACAACTCAGATTCATTGCCTCATTTATCCTTTCTCCTCTGTATAGTTCTAATGGCCTATTATTGTTTATTTACTTTTGAATCCATAGCCCTAAGTGTCCCTTCCCTTCCTTGCCAGCAACTTTATAAAAAACAAAACAAACTAAATCTAGCCATTGATTACCAAATAAATATCAAGTGACACGAGAGAGCCCTCTCTGAGTTGAGAAAGCTAGTGCCCATCTCTAAAGTAGGTTGAAACATTTACCTTTGTCGTTTGCCTATCAGCCGGACAAAATTTATAGAGTGTTAACATTGTGGCGTCATTGTCAGGGATAAAATTGAAAAATTTTCCCTGGGAAAGAACAACATGGTTGAGTCCTAAGGTTTGAGAGAGGTAGACACTTAGGCACATATTGGCTGTATTCCTTCTCTAGTGACTCCACACATCAAAAAAATAGTTTGAAGGTGATTCCACTAGTAGTAGAATCCAGAAATTTAAATTTTACTGGCGGCTCCACTCTCAATGCAGAATCTAGCTTGCAAAATATCATTGACAAATCCACTGTCC
The DNA here is from genome assembly GCA_009831015.1 of Picea engelmannii. Classification (NCBI taxonomy): domain Eukaryota; kingdom Viridiplantae; phylum Streptophyta; class Pinopsida; order Pinales; family Pinaceae; genus Picea; species Picea engelmannii. The sequence goes on along the minus strand of ML809490.1, from coordinate 129,287 downwards.
GAAGATGAAACCCCTGATAGAGGTATGAAAATGAATTATGGAAGAAAAAAAATACTTAAAATTTGAATTTTTCCAAGGCATTTTATTGTTTTTTATAAGTTGCTTCTGGTCCTTGCCTGAACATGCTAGACAAATTTTTCTTCACCTACTACATGCAACCGATGATCATGATAATCCTGAATTTTCATATCCTCCTCTTAATATTATACAAATATCCCCTCAGTTTATTTTTGACCTTGATCAAAATCTCCCACCTGAACCATATGATAGCTACAACCAAGCGGATAAACCTCATGAGACCAAGGCTGATATTTCATCTCCTATGCTTGGTTTAACACCCTCCAATATCCAACACAGATACAGAACCTTGAAATTACACCACATCCTTCACGATTTTTCTCCAAAGTACTATGAGTACCTACCTATGTTTGACGGGGAACAAGGTACCATCACAACCAAAAAACACATCCAAGGTTTTGAGCATTTTATAGATTTGTTTGAAATTGATCACGATGATGTTTGTATGAAGGATTTCTCTCAATCCTTGAAAGGAGATACCAAATAATGGTTCAAACATTTGCAACCAGGGAAAATTAGCTCATGGAAAGAATTGAAGAGTGTTTTTTCGAAGTTCTGGGGTAGATGAAATCTCTAGACCTGCAGCTTACAGAATTCTATGCCTTGAAAGGGAAAAGCATTGAGACCATTTCTGCATTCAGTAGAATGTTTTCCATTAATTATTATGATATGTCCAAGGAAATCCAACCTACTGAAGTTGTTTCCCTACTCCAGTATGCCACTACTCTTCACCCAGATTTGTCATTGCTCCTAATGGAAAGGAGACATGTGACCTTACAGCAAATGTTCAGTGATGCTCAGGAGATTCAACACAATATCCTATCATGTGAAAAGATTCAAAGTGAAAAATTAGGTGTTCTAGGACATAAGGATGAATGTGAGCAAAGAACATTTGACGTGGATCTTGAGCATAAAATTGATGATATCATAAGTCCTTTTGAATTTTTGAATGCACATGATTTTGCAGAGGATTATATCCCACTTATTGAAAGGGAAGGTACTTGTGCAGTTTCTGATCCACCCCATGATGAGTATAAAGCTGATTGTTTCATATATTCAGTTGAAGATGGTCAAGAGGATGAGCTTGCAAATCATTTTTTTGAGGAACAGGTTGATGTCCCAAGTGTTTTCTTGTTAGATAATGTAGCAAAAGTTACTGATTTTCCTATATATGATCAATATAATGATGATTATGATAATGACCTCCCAGAACTGCCAAGTGCATTTACTCTATCAAGAAAGGTCCTCCTCCATCAGTATAACGAGAGAAATCATCTTGCATATCACGGTCACAGAGAAGAGGGTACAGAAACAACTGAAGGAAATTATTTTCCTTTATGCTTTTCTTCATTTGAATTGCTGAAAGAAAATGCTAAGGTCATTGTTGAAACAAAGGAAAGTATTTTGATGCCAAATCACATTGATTCACTGAGAGAATTTGACAAGAAATTGTAGTCATTGGTCAAAGAGGAATCTGAAAGGGAGTGTGTTCAATAGCCTAGAGAAATGAAAAAATGTGCATGTGACAGAAGTAAAGGAAATGAAGAATATTTTGAATAAGGTGAAACAACCTTGCCAACGTGTTTTTCTTCTTTCAAATTGTTGAAGCAAGATGTCAATAATGTTCCAGACCAGAAATCTTCCAAATGCGATGTTGAATGTCTGAAATACAATGGACTTGCAAATGAAAACCATCTTCCATTATGTTTTTTATCCTTTGAATTGTTGAAATAAAATCATGAAATAATAGAGAAAGCAGGAAAGTATGGCTGTGATGACACTTATTTACATGAGAGAAATGTTGTCAGTAAGGAAGATCAACAAATTTTATTAAATGATCGTATGGTTGATTACATGGAAGGTTATTTCAGTTCAAACTTGCATCTTGTGCTCAACTACCAGCCTAAAAATGTATATGAATTTGATCAAGGAATTGTCATTGAAGGTCATTTTCTTTCTCCTTAAACTAATGAAGATATGTAACAAGATTGCCAGCAAGACAAAGTGTTTCAAAGTTGTTTTCCCTCCCCTGAGGATGATGTGGTTGTTAAATTTCTAAGTGGCCTAGACATGGGTGAGGATTTTGAAACTACATCTATGGAGACTTCAAACGGTGAACAAACGACTGCTATAGAGTTTCATGAAAGCAACTGAACAGAGTATGCCACTTTTCAATCAGAAATACAGAAAGATAATGAGGGGGAAGTTGTTCTATTTGATCCCTTTGCAAATCATGGGTTTGAAAATGCATCAATGATCACCCTAGAACGTGAAATAGTTCATGCTATTAGACTTCCACATTTACACGAATATTATGGGCGGGAAATTATTCCCCTTCATTCATTTAGAAGTCAAAATGACAGTCCTCAAGCAAATTTTCAGAAGATTGATGAAACCAAACCAGAATTGTTTGATGAACGAAAAGATAGCCTTGATACACATAATATGGTTGTCATACCCTAAGATGTTCAAGAATGTATGAATGTTTTTGTACAGATGCATGGAAAAGTAGACAAAATTGGTGTTTCCATTTCATTTGAAAATACTGCCAGGATTGAAGAAGTAGAGAAAGAACAAAAGACACTTGTGAAGGAAGCATGTCCTTCTATTTTAACTCCTAAAAATGAAATGGTCTCTCATGTGTTTCATGAAGCCATGGCATGCTATATGGAGAATATTTACAGTCTGAATCTACAGTTGATGATGGGTTGTGAGATTAGGAATGAAGAGGATGAAAAATCAATGTTGGTATTATATATGGATTTCTTTTGTTAACACATATTATTGTATGGGGTGTTTTCCCTCTCGATTTGTCCCTTGGGTGACAAAATTCAAAGAAAAGGGGGCTTAAAAAACCCACAAAATACATTTTATATTAAGTCTATTGGTGTCCCAATGGATTGGCGTGTCATGCTAAAGAGTGCACATATCTCAATGGTCGATCTTGGCGCACTCATATCTACAGTCATCAGCCCAACTCAGACAAACCCCCGCCCCGACCTTTCTCCTTTAATGGGCGGGTGTTCAAGTTGGTGTTTTTCAGGTGCACCTGCCCCCCACTAATGTGGTTCCCTCTCATGAACTCAGACCCCCCCCCCC
>ML809490.1:115185-126083 GCA_009831015.1 Picea engelmannii | reverse complement strand
ATTTCCCTCCTTTGTCTCTCACATCTCCCACTCTCGCTCCCCCTCTCACCTTCCGACATGTTTCTTCCACTTCTCCTCCATGTCACTTCCTCATGTTCCTTACACCCTTAGATTCCTCTCACCTCCTAACACATGTTCGACTTCTCTCCCTGTTACCTATGTCATGTTGTCATGTCCCCATTGACCAATCACACATCGTCTCAGTCTCGCCTTTGCCTCCATGTCCTCTCCCTATGTCACGTCACCCTCGCACCTTTACACCTCAGCACCCACGCATACCTAGAATCATGTCAGTATAGCCCATCATCTCATCCTCGTCAGCTCCATCCATGTTAGCTAGTCGGGTCCCTCTGCAAAGGTCCAATGAAGCAGTAGACGACCAAGGAGAGTCCACCACATCTTCCAGGTTCCGAGTTTGACTTGGGTTGTCCATGATCCCATGAATGCAGTCGCTCAGCCCAGACAGTCTGAGATTGTGTCTGACAATAAGATGCATGAGCAGTTTGACCGAGGAGACTTAGAGGAACTGGCAGAGTCTAGATTGTGTCTAACAAAGAAAGGTGTGTGTGAAGGATATTATAGGTGCAGTCTGACTGAGAAGACACAACACCTTGGAAACTCGAGCATGCCTCTACTGTTGTTTATGAAATGTTTGAGTATATGTAGGAGTTCTATTATTTTTGTAATGGTCTTTGGTTGAGAAGAGCTCCCAATATGTAATTTTGTTCTACTAGAGTTGTTCTTTGGTTATGTAATCAACTTCAGACTTTCATGTTAATTGAAGTCAACTTCCTTTCTCTTTAATTTTGTCTGTAAATCTATTTAAAATGCTTGGGCATGGATGATCCATTCGAGGATCATTATGCTATTGTAATGGAGGTTTGATTATAGCAGTATCATGGTCAGTTTTATTCATTCCCCTGTGTTCTCTTTCCCCTCTCACATTGAATGTCTCAGGCATGGAATATCTAGTCGATTTGTTGCAGTCACAGGAAGATGGAGGTTTGATCATACTGGTGTTGTTATTGTGTCTCTTTCAAACATATTTTAGTTTCCGAAATTGATCTCAAGGAGGCTCCTGAGTTTGAGTTTTCCTCGCAGAGTTGCTAGAAGGCTTGATTCCCATAGCAGCCTCCTTCACATTCTCTCTAAGTCTTCCCTCTTCTCTCGCTTTAACTCAATTTCTTGATTGAAGTTAATGTGGCCCTCACTTCGCTGTGCATTTCCTATCCAGTCATGTGTTGAACATCATCCAGATTCTGAGTTTGCACCCATTTGACCTCTTTAAACCAACCTGTGACATTAAAAACTCTGATGGGTACTGGCCTTACCTCCCCTGCAATTAGGAGGTAACTTCTGGTGCTAACATTTATGGCTCCGTTGCCGAGGAAAAATTGAAGATTTTCCTTGGGATTGAAGGACAAAGATTACCGGTTCTAAAGGTGCATCGAAACTTAGTACATCAAAGATTGCAACTGTGCACCTAACAACTCCATTGTTTCAGTGTGGCTGCTTCTGGCTACACCTGGTAGCCCTTGGGAGAACCCAACGATCAAATCTGGTCTTTGATGGTGAACAAAGACCAAACACACTTATACTGCACATCATCCACCTGGAGACTCCATGGTTGAAGGACCAATTAGCGACTCCATTGGTTCAGAATGGAAAAAATTCTATCTTGAAGGTTTGCTCCTTTTAATTTTTCTGTTGTTCCTGGTTTTACTAACATTGTTCATATTGTCAATGAGTGGGTTGATTTTTTTCCCATATTTAAATAGCATAAAGAGGACAACCCTGCCCAACATCTCTGTGAGTTTCATGAACTCATGCACCAATGGGAGATACATCATGAATATTTATTAATGAATATGTTCATGTTCTCATTAGCAGGAGATTCTCATTAGTGTTATCACTCCTTACCCCCTGCTAGCATCTCCTCCCTAGGAAAATTTCATGCAGTTTTCAATAGGGACTATCGAAATTTTTATTCCTCTGAGTTTATTTGTCATAATTGTTGTGAGGAATATGAAGAACATGATCATGATATGGCTATGTCTAATGAAGTCCATGAGGATGAGGACCATGAGGAGGAAGAATATGTTTTAGGTAGGCTAATAGAGCTGGTAAAATCACCCTCTGTCGAGATAGAAAAGTTCAAATTTGAGTAAAGAGCAGAGGATTTTCCAGTCCTTGAAGTAGAGGTTCTTGGTAGCCCTACTGATGATGGTGAGGTTGAGGATTGCATAGCCATAGAGGTAGCATATTTTTCCCCTGATGCAATTATTGTCTTGGATGTAAGTGAAGAAATAGTTGTGCATTCAGACGAAGACAGAAGAGCCCTACATCACATTTTGACAGCATTGGGAGAATATAGCCTGTGTATGATAGCTACAAATCAGATTTTGAGCTGGAAATGCAAGATTTCCAAGAGCATACAACAAAGTCTTATCCTCTATTCAATAAAGGAAAATATTGTGAGGAAATCAACCACCCTTGACCCATAGGAATCACTGAGCAGCAGATTGAAGAGAAGTGCTCTTACCATGGTCTTTATTATGATGATTATGACTCTGACCCTTGGGAGAGCCAAGAAGAGGAAGAGGAAGAGCAGGAGGGACGGTTTGTCTCCTGTAAAGAGCCTATCAATGAGAAACCATCACCCGAGATCAGTCAGCCTGCATCAACCTCTCATTCACCTATGCTTACCAGAGATATTCAGCCATGTGTGAGTAGTTGTGGATCATATCAGGCTATTTTTTACAAAGTTTTGTGAGTTTTCCACTCGTTTTATGAGCCTGTCAGCGAGTACATGGATTTTCATTTCCTTCATGCCTTAGATCTGCTCGGCTTTATCTCAATTGTTGCCTTGGGAGGAAATTTGAAGGATGTAATCATTCTACTGTCGCGGTTGCATCATCTTTTATCAGTCAATGACAAAGTAAAATAAATTCCAGTCAGGAAGTTACTTGAATGGCTATGGTGGAAATTTTATTTCACCTAGCACCATGTAAAAATCAATTAGTCTAGGACTGTATATAAATAAGCTCATATGGAGCCCATGCATGTTTGTTTTTTATTTTTTACTTATCGGCCTATATTCCTCAGCAGGGTGTTTTGAGCTTGACTCCATAGCCCAATCTAGAAGGCGACTGGAACTGCAAAATAGATCTTAGAGCCTCACAGGGAGGACTCTATCCCCCATGGAGCCTAATGTTAACACATATTATTTTATGGGGTGTTTTCCCTCTGTATTTGGCCCTTGGATGACATGTCATGCTAAAGAGCGCGCAGATCTCAGTGGTCAATCTTGGCGCGCTCAGATCTACAGTCGTCATCCCAAATAGGACCCCCCTTAAAAATTTCCTTTAACGGGGAGGAGTCCTAGTTGGTGGTTTTCAGGCGTGGCACCCTCTCATGAACTCGGACCCCCCCCCCCCTCTGAGTAGACTGCTTACCGCTCACCCTTACTGCCTCCTTCTCTCCTGACACCTGCCTCCCACTCAATATCCCTCCTTTGTATGTCACTTCTCTTGATCCCTCCCCCCCTCTCACCTCCCAACATGTGTCTTCCACTTCCCCTCCATGTCACTTCCACCTGTTCCTTCCCCCCTTTGATATCTCTCACCTCCCAACACTTGTTCCACTTCTCTCCATGTTACCACTATCATGTCTTTGTGTTCCCCCTTGACCAATAACAGACCACCACAACCTCCCATTTGCCTCCACGTCTTCTCCCTGCATTGCGTCACCCCCGCACATTTACACCTCAGTGCCCATGCATACCCAGTAGCCTTCCGGTAGCGCCCATCGCCTCATCTTCATCATCTCCATCCTTGTCCTCCAGTCGGGTTCCTCTACAAAGGTATAGCGAAGCAGCAGACAACCAAGGAGAGGCCACCTTGTCTTTCAGGTGTTGATTTTGACTTAGGCCCTCCATGATCTTGTGAAGGAAGTCTGTCAGCCCAGATAATCTGAGATTGTGTTTGACAGCAAGCTGCATGAGTAGTCTGGTCGAGGAGACTCGGAGGGACTAGCAGAGCCTAGATCACGTCTAACAGAGAAAGGCATGTGTGAATGATACTACAGGTGCAGTCTAACTAAGATGACACAGCGCCATGGAAATGCGAGCACTCCTCTATTGTTGTTTACAAAATTTTTGAGTATATGTAGGAGTTCTGTTATTTTTGTAATGGTCTTTGGTTGAGAAGAGCTCCCAATATGTAATTTTGTTCTTCCAAAGTTGTTCTCTGGTTATGTAATCAACTTGAGACTTTCATGTTAATAGAAGTCAACTTCCTTTCTCTTCCATTTTGTCTGTAAATCTTTTTAAAACGCTCGAGCATGGATGATAAAACCGAGGAGAGTTATGTTGTTGTAATGGAGGTTTGATTATAGCAATATCGTGGTCAGTTTTATTCATTCCCATGTGTTCTCTTTCCCCTCTCACATTGAATGTATCGGGCATGGAAGATCTAGTCGATTTGTTGCATTCGCAGGAGGATGGAGGTTTGATCATACTGTTGTTGTTACTTTGTCTCTTGCAGACATATTTCAGTGTCCGAACTTGAGCTCAAGGAGGCTCCTGAGTTTGATTTTTCCTCCCAGAGCTGCTAGAAGGCCTGATGCCCATAGTAGTCTCCTTAACCTTCTCTCTAAGTCTTGCCTCTGCTCTCTCTTTAACTCAATTTCCTTACTGAATTTAATGTGGCCCTCGCTTCCCTGTGCATTTCCTATCTATTCATGTGTTGAACATCATTCAGATTCTGAGTTTGCACCCAGTTGACCTCTTTAAACCAACCTGTGACATAAAAAACTCTTATGGGTACTGGCCTTACCTCCCTTGCAATCAAGAGGTGACTTCTGGTGCTAACATATTTAGACTAGAAGTTTCATTTCAGTTAGAACTGTCTTTCGATTCAGAAGGTTGTTATTTACAACAGTTTCAACATATTTTTCAGCCTCTTGAAAAAAATCGACAGGGTGAATCACCCAAAAAAAATAAAGCAGTGAAAGGAATGATACCGGATTATTTGTTTACACATGTGTTGGAAGATCCTTTTGCAGTTTTGCTAGAAATGATGAACAATCCTAATATTTTTAAATTCCTAAGATTCAGGTTCATATGTAACTTCTCAGATGAGTTATTGATGAACAGGCTTTGGAGTGAGCATGTGCAAAGTGGACGAGCAACAGATAAAATGCTCGTGTGGCTACATTGGCACTTTCATTTCACCTAACTGGCATTTCGCTTCAGAAGTTAGGGTAGGTAGGTGCGAATAAGCTTGATGATCAATCATTTTGAAGTTTAGATTCCCAAATAATGTATTTAGTTAGATTTCAACAGTATGTCCAACGTTCAATCTCCAGGTCAAAGCATGACATACACCTGTTATGAGAGAAGCCCAATGGATAAGCTATAGGTTCTATTGTCCTTTCCTACCTCGCAAGGAGGATAGCATCCCGAGTTGGAGCCCATGTTATCACTTTAAATTTTCTTTTGGAGACCCAGCCTCAGAACTTAGTAGGAAGCTAATTCAATATGGAGGAGCGACAAACTGGAGGATGAAGCCACATCCAGCAGACAGGGATAAATATGGTTGAAAGGTGGAGTAGAGGGGGCTCGATAGGTCGTTATCATGAGCGCTGCCAAATCAACAGTCGAAGGATGCATCGGACGAAGAAATAGTGCATCGGTTAATATCTTGGAGGCGGGTCGATATGCATACCATGGTTTTGTTTTGAGGGTACATGGTGCCACCAGATATATATTAGGGGGAAAAGCGCGTAAGACAGAAACCACCCAAGTCCACCCGATGTCATGTGTCAGAAAATCATTTGACACATGTCACATCTGAATATCGCGTGTGAAAAGGGAGAGTTGATGGTCTATCGAATCACATTAGTATAGTTGTTCGAGTATCTTACGCTCGTGCAACGTTGGGTAAGCGCCGCCAAAAAACTGATTCGAAGAATCATCATTTGAAATTAATATTCGAGTGTGATGGGTCATTGTCCTTGAAAGTAATTTTGTTAGAAATTTGTGATTGGAACTCGATGACGACCGTCTTTCAAAATATGGATGACATTACTTTGTTTTGGGCAATCGACAGTTCATTCTTGAATGGGATAATTACAAACCAGATCAGCTTCCTAATTTATGTACAATTAAGGGAGATAAGCTTATTTTTTCTGCAAAACTAGGAAAAATGGATAAAGTAGACCAAGTGGCCTCTAGTGAACCAGGATTTTCAACTAATATGACAAATTCATCATTAACGAAGAAAGAGAAGTTGGTTGCATGGATATTAGCAACAAAATTTCATACAAAGCCTGCATAAGAGCCAGAGGCAGATAAAGAGATCAAATTAAATCCCATCATGAAGGATTTAATCATCAATGGATACACCGATGAGAATCACACATGATTTATCAATAGGAAAAGGCACAAGAGACAGAAGATAGAGGTTAAATCTAAGGTCATTGAGAGTGTTGGAGAAAACCAACCGGCTTGGATTGACACTTTAAAAGAAGAAATTGCTAATCTGAAATAGTTCTCAGGATAAATTGAGTATGTTTCAGAGAATTTTGTAATGATATGGACATGTGGCGTTCAAAGAGAAAATCTTGAATATGTCAGTTTTTTCTATAACGCTCCCTATAAAATAGGAGTACAGTTGTTATACGTTGCTCCTTTTTGTAACTGATGTCTATTTTTAGAACTGTAGGGAAGTTGATTCGTTTTGATTCTCGGATCTAATCTATCTATATATATTATTCCAAAGATAAATGGAAAAGAGGACTGACTGGAGAGGGGCCTGGCCTTGTAGCAAGAGGAATTTGTAATTTCCTGGAGCTAAATTGAATATATAATGCAGAAGTGTTTTAAACTCTTTATGAAAAAATTATAATGGTTGTGATATGAGTTTTGTTTTCTATCATAGTGTGTATTTATTATGTCTTTAAAATTCCATTTGCATATTATTTTGTTTAAAATGGAGAGTCAAAGGTTCAGAATTCATCTTATTATGCTCTCGACTTAAGAGATTTAAACTATGTGATTCTCTTCCTAGCTAATTCAGAATTCATTTCAATAATGATTTGATGCGGTTAATTGTTTTTCCTTTTCCTCTTTCACCCTGCAAATTTCAATTTACAACTCAGATTCATTGCCTCATTTAGCTTTTCTCCTCGAGAGTTCTAATGTCCTGTTATTGTTTGTTTACTTTCAAATCCATAGCCCCAAGTGTCCCTCCCCTTCCTTGCCAACAACTTTATAAAAGCCCCCAAAACAAACTAAATCTAGCCACGGATTGACAAAGAAATATCAAGTGACATGAGAGAGCCCTCTCTAAGTTGAGAAGGCTAGTGCTTGGCTCTAAAGTAGGTTGAAACAATTACCTCTGTCATTTTTCTATCAGCCAGAAAAAATTTACAGAGTGCTAACAAAGTGGATGAAAATTTTCTACAAATAGTAAAAAATAAGAAATTTTACTATACCATTTGAATTTTTCACCCACATAGTGTTTTTGAGGCCATTTTACCCATGATATTTTAGTGACGATTCCAGGAGCTATGATCAATGAATTTGGAAATCGTTTGGACCAAGTAAGTGATTCTAGTGGGGAAAATCCCCCTATTACTATAATGGTTCGAGGTACAAGAATAGCACTGACTTCCCTTAAAATACAATCATATTCCTAGGCTATCCCAAGACTATCTAAAATAAAATACAAGAGAGAGGAAGGAAGAGTAGTAGGTGTACCTTTGGTCCTAATGTCTGATGTATACTTCATTCACCTTTGTAGCTTCCTAAGATGTGGGTCTCCTCCCAAAGCTCACCTGCAAGAACAATTAGTCAAACAATGCTACAAATATACAATCTCTAGTTGTTACTTTCAATATTCAAATATAAGCATAGATGCATTAATCAATAAATATATAAAAACACAATGTGTTAGAACAAGAAATAATTCTTTTATTCAATATGAAGATTAAAAGGATTACAACCTTGTCATTGACAAACGCTCCACGAACCAGGTCTGGTCTCCTCTTATTGTTGCTCCAAGTGCATCATTCCCGTGTTTCTTCTCACAATCAACTGATCTCTTTGGGAAAATGGAAGGGATTGTATAAGGAGAAAGGGCAGGAGGGGGGATTGTGGAGCCCAAATATCAGAAAGGGCTACAAAACTTGGGGCTAGAAGGGGAAGGTATTTTGGCATAGTTTATTTGTTCCCTTGCATGATGTTGGAATGAGACCCCAAGACCTCTTTTTATATGAAAAAAATATAGTTATTCGGTTTGGGGATGAGCTACAATGGGTAAAATGGTTGGGAAACCTCCAATATCCCGTTAAATCCATTCAATTCCTTGCAACTTTTGGAGGTAAACGTGGGTTGTCTAGCATGTTGCTCGTGTATGTACGCGGGATAACTAGTATGCAGCTCACGTTTGTATGCAGGTTGTAGTGAAGCATGGCGCGTACATGCTCCAAAAAATGGTTTTTTAAGAGACATCTTCAACAATAAATTGGAAAAATGTGTAAGTGAAAAGGCTAATGCCATGTATTCATAGGTAGGGAATTTTTGGGGTATAAAAGATTCCCCCTAATGTGTGAGGTCAGAAGAAGAACTGATGGCCAAAATACATTACAATATATTTACCAGTGGGAAGGAACGGAGTCGGATGAGCCTAGGACTAGAGTTCGGGAGTGCACCATATGAAAAATAATAATAATATCTCTGAGGTGGGCATACCCATGCTCAGGATGAACTAATAATGGTTTCTAATCAATTACATTGCATATCCATGTCATATAAATGTATATATAAAGTGTATCCACGAGAAATACAAAATGGATCTACATCTCAAAATCATTCGATGATATTCAAGTACAATATAATATTCATCTTCAAGAAGTATTGATGCATGCAGCTGGAGATGAGAACACCATAGCTTGAGAAACAACTTCAATATCTTCAGCAGCTCAGGTAGGAGTATAATGGGAGTGTAATAATCACTACTCTGACATCCTTGACATTCCGTCAGGGAAAGACTGGAGGATATCGATCATTAGGCAGAGAAATTCATCGATTTTGAATCTGGACTTGACTAGACTCTTGGGATGGCCGACTCATGAAAGTCAAGAGACAAACTACAGAATGGTCGACTCGGGTTGGATAAAAATTCCCTTGGAAAAAAGCAGGAAAAATGATGAGAATCATGCAACATAACATTGACATAATTTGGTGATGCAGGATGCACCTCATACTCTCAATATGTTTGGAAGAGTAACCAAACCAAGGATGACACAAAACTATGTAGTGATAATAGCTTCCTAAGGTCATACTAGATCCCTATGCTTGGAGAACAAATAGAAGGATTTGCTTTGTCCAAGGGCGACTATCTTGTTGGTGAAAAAAGAATTTATATACCATGTCCCCTCTTTTTGGAATATTTGATTTTTTTGTCTTTTTCAAATTTTTAATGAGTTTGAAAAAGAATAAAATAATTATACATTACAAAGGAGGAACGAATGTCATGGGCAAGCAAACTAGTTCTAGGCGCATGGAACATACTGATACTCGGTGCAAGGAGACATGTGCAGGATAAGGAAACTCGAAAAAATTTCTCCATGGGTCAAGGTGTCATATCACAAAGGGAAAAAGTTTTGCAAGGCTTGTGTTTAAGGAATTCTTTGAAGGTTCAGTTGAGAGCAGCATGGATCTGACATTAGGCCAAAGACACAAATATGAGACCCGCAATGCGATTAATCATGACACAACAAGACTCCTTCCATGTGAATTTTTACAATCCCAAAGAAGGTATGCTCGGTGGTTTTTTTATGTTTTAGAAAGTTTGAAAAAATGCTAAAAGAAGACTCCAAGGAGTTCCTTTTTTGCAATCAGTCTAGTCGGTTCAAAAAAAGGTTCAACTTATACTGAAAATATGTATCTTCAATACCATTTTAAAGAGTATGATTGAGAAACTATCACTCGCCTATCTTTTCAATTTAAAGGAGTATGAAAAGAGATTAATGATGGACTCACAACCTTTTTCTAGGTTTAGTCTCCTTAGCCCGAAAAGGTATAAAATACATCTTAGGAGAACTCTCCTGGCAAGACAAGCCTCCCGAGGCATACCTTTTTCTTGGATAATCTATTGGTCGGAAAAAGGGTTAAAATTGTGCCAAATAAATGTTCTTTCTAGACCAATTAATGAGTGTGAAAGGAACAAGGTCACTCGGAAATATTTTCATATTTAGGGAGTCTAAAAAGAGATTAACTATGGATTTTGAGGGGGTTCCTTTTTCATAAGTAATCTCCAAGGCCCGAAAAAGAGATAAACCAAAACCAGAGAGAATGTTCCTTTTTCAAAAATTTAGTCCCTCAGGCCCGAAAAAGGGTTAAACCTATGCCTGAGAATACTCTCCTAGCGAACCAAAGTTCCTAGGGTATACCTTTATTCATAAAATCAGTCGTCCAGACTGAAAAAGGGGTAAACTACCATCGGATAGATGTGCCTTCAAATTTGAGTTTGGCAAGCGTGAATGACAACAAGATCGCTTGACAATATTTTCAATTTTTGAGAGTCTGAAAAGGGCTTAAAGAAGACTCTAGGGGGGTTTATTTTCTCAAGTAATCTAGATGAGATCAAAATGAATAAATGAAGTCTCGTTGGATGTTGTTTTCAAAATTTAAGCGAGATTGAAAGACAACAAACCATGCTCATGATTAGGGAGTCTCATGGGTAAGGCCAAGAATGATGACTAGAAAGAGGAATGAGGCTTCAATATGTAATCATAGTGGGACTAACAAGGACTCCCAAGCCTATATAAAAAACTCACAACATGGACACCAACAATGTAGTAAAGGATCTACCTAGGGAATCCATGTAGAG
>ML809490.1:85272-115085 GCA_009831015.1 Picea engelmannii | reverse complement strand
TGAAAACAATCGAAGGTGACAAACCAAGCCTTGACAATCACCCTATCCTGAGAGAATACAGAGATGTGTTTCCGGAAGAGGTACCGGGTTTACCTCCGAGAAGGGACATAGACTTCTCGATAGAACTTGCACCAGGAGTGGTGCCAATGTCTAGGACATCCTACCGGATGAGCACACCCGAGTTAGTTGAACTCAAGTTGCAACTAAAATAAATGATGTATAAGGGCTATATTCGACCTAGCACATCTCCATGGGGAGAACCAGTCTTGTTCATGAAAAAGAAGGACGGTACCCTTAGACTGTGTATAGATTATAGGAAACTCAATAAGGTAACCATAAAGAACAAGTACCCCTTACCCAGGATCGATGACATGTTCGATCAATTGGGGGGTGCGTCTATTTTCTCAAAGATTGATTTGAGGTCGAGATACCATCAAGTCTGAATCAAGGGTGAAGATATCCATAAAACTGCCTTCCGAGCGAGGTATGGTCACTATGATTTTGTGGTAGTGCCATTTGGGTTGACCAATGCCCCTGCCACTTTTATGTGCTTGATGAACAATGTACTTAGCAAATTCCTAGACAAATTTGTGCTTGTTTTTATTGACGATATATTAATTTACTCCAAGAACAAAAACGAGCATGAAGAGCATCTTAGACTTGTGCTGCAAGTGCTAAGAGAACACCAGCTCTATGCCAAATTCAACAAATGTGACTTCTTCCAGAAGCAAATACATTACTTAGGCCACGTCCTATCTGAAGAAGGGGTAGCAGTAGACCCTGACAAGATCAACTCTATCATAGAATGGCCTACCCCAAAGGATGTTTCGGACATCAGATCCTTTATGGGATTAGCAGGATACTATAGAAGATTTATAAAAGGATTCTCCAAGATTGGTTGTCCAATCACTACCCTCCAAAAGAAGGGGACAAAATTCCTGTGGACACAGAAGTGTGAAGAAATATTTCAAACTCTGAAACATCTACTGACCCATGCACCCATGCTAAAGATCGCTAATCTAGAAGCTGACTTCCTCGTGTGCACAGATGCCTGTAAGGAAGGGCTCAGAGGAGTCCTTATGCAGGAAGGAAATGTGATCTGCTATGAATCCCGAAAATTGAATGAGCACAAAGTCAATTATGTGACCCATGATCTAGAATTGGCTGCCATAGTGCATACCTTGAAAATGTGGAGTCATTACCTCCTGGGAAGAAAGTTTGTGCTTTTGACAGATCACTGTGGATTGCGATACATGTTTGATCAACCAAAGATCAATGCTAGACAAGCTAGGTGGATGGCCCTCCTTAGCAATTTTGATTTCGAGATCAAACACATTAAAGGAAAGGAAAATAGGGTGGCCGATGCCCTTAGCAGAAGTATGAAAACAATTCACCTGGCAGTGGTGAGAACCTGCGAGATAGATGTCAAAGAAAGAGTCAGAAATGCACAAAAGATAGATCCATTTGTCCAGACCGTGACCATGTACCTACAACAAGGACCCACCAGAGAAAAATATGAAGGCTACCAGATGACCGAAGGAGGTCTTCTCACTTACAGAAGAAGATTTTATATTCCAGATTGTGATGACTTGAAGAGGTTCATACTGGATGAACTACATAAAAGACCCTATTCTGGTCATCCAGGATACTAGAAGATGATCATGGCCACTAGGAGACAATTATATTGGCCTGGAATGAAGAAAGGCATAGCCAAGTACTTAGCCAAATTCATAGAGTGCCAACAGGTAAAGCAGAACATCGACACCCAATAGGATTATTGCAACCTTTACCAATCCCATAATGGAAATGGGAAACCATATCCATGGATTTCATCACCGGATTACCAACATCGACCAAACATAACGATGCCATTATGGTAGTGGTGGATAAATTGAGCAAGTCTGCTCATTTTATCCTTGTCAAGTCCACTTGCAAAGCAATCGATATCTCCCAGGTATTCATGAAGGAGATATTTAGACTGCATGGTATGTCGAAAGAGATCGTGTCTGACAGAGACACAAAATTTACTTCCAACTTTTGGAAGTCACTGATGGCTGGCTTAGAAACCAAATTTTTGTTTAGCACTGCCTATCACCCTCAAACCGATGGACAAATAGAAATATTGAACCAAATACTTGAAGACATGCTAAGAATGCATGTAATACATCAACCCAGGAAGTGGGAAGACTACCTGCCACTAGTAGAATCCGCCTACAACAACAACTACCAAGCATCCTTAAAGATGATTCCCTTCGAAATCCTCTATGGTAGACCGTGTAACACTCCAGTTAGCTGGAGTAATCCCGTAAACAGGATTTCTTTTGGACCTGACATGTTGAAAGAAATGGAATAGCAGGTGACTTAGATAAAACAAAACTTGAAGGTTGCCCAGAACCAACAGAAAAGTTATGCCGACCAAAAGAGAACTCCAAGAGAGTTCAAAATGGGAGACCATGTATATCTCAGAGTTACACCCCGGAAGAGTTCTCTAAAAATGGGAGCTTGTGCCAAGTTGGCACCTCATTATTGTGGACCCTTTGAGGTTCTAGATAGAGTGGGACCTGTAGCCTATAGGCTAGCACTTCCTCCCATAGTTAGAGCACATAATGTTTTCCATGTCTCATTATTGAAGAAATATGTACATGATGATAACCATATAATTGATTGGTTTGTGATTCAGGTGAAACCGAAGGGATAATTTCTACCAAAACCTCACTGCATACTGGACAGAAAGGAAACCCTACTCCGGAACTGAACCATTTCACAGGGCAAGGTGCAGTGGAGACATTTTGGCCTAGATGAGGCTACATGGGAAATGGAGGATGCCATGAGATAGGCATATCTTATTTTTTTTACTTCTGTACATGCATGTCATGTTGATAGATAAGAACATCAAGGACAATGTTCCTTTAAGGGGGAGGGAATTGTAACACCCTATTTCCAGCCAAGAACTGTGGCAAACTCAAAAAATGAATGTGTGATGTGAATGGACCTTGTGGAAAAGGTCGATGAATGTAAATAATATATATATATATATATATATATATATTGCAGGACTACTGAGAGGGGAAGGTGTTGAAAAAGAGACCACAATGGTTGAATAAAGGTGGTGGAAGGCACCTAGAATGGTGGCATTAACTTCCACCCAAAACCAATACCATATTTGGACTTGACTGGCCCGGAGAACCAAGAGTGGCTCGTTGGCCCCGAATTAAATGACTCATCAGGATTGGTAGGTAAAGGGCTCCTCATGAGTAATGAGGGATGGGGGTGAACCGCCCATCCATAGAGTCCTCAAATCTGACCACTGCAAGGAAAATCGTGCCACATGCAACCTCGTCGAACAAAGAAAAGGTAGGAAGTGTGGGCGATCAAGGGCGGACACGAGGGAAAGAGGAAGGGGAACTCTGGAAAAACACAGAGTGAGTGATAGAAAAGAAGGAGGAGAGTAACCTTCGTTCTCGGTCACTGGAAAATAGAGACGCAGTCTCGCAGCATCGTGATCTCATCTTGGGGGTGGCTAGTGGTAAATCCATTGGGAGTCACTAAGCCTATGGTTGGGTGGAAACGAGCACCCCTCTCAGCAGTTTCAATCACATCTGGTGTTATTTATGATAAGTGTTTTACATCTTTCATATTGAAATTTATATGTTGACATGTATGCTCACAGTCTATGCAGTTTTATGAATGGTTTGAGTATAAGACTGCCTGTGTAGTTTTTTGATTTAGAAATGGTAGTTGCATGCTTATAATGGAAAGACGACATATGGATTATGTTTTATAAATTTCTATTTATACGCATATTGAATCAATTTAGACTTCAAGTCTGTTCTCGAGAAATCTATACCCTTATCCGTCTTAGGTAATACCCTAGATAGATCTCCCCATAGAGACACCCTTCTTAGAAATCTCACCAAGAACCTACAAAAGGATTTGAAGGCACAAGTCTTAGTAACCTTGTATGAGGAAGAACAATCCTCTTGAAATCCCAAAATAACAGCGAAGGAATTACCGTGTTCGCTTCGCAAGAGTTTTCAAGGAGGCATTGGACAGTCGGAATTCTCCATGGAGAATTCACGAAGTCCCGAGAGCTGTCAGATCTTGCAGAGGAGCAGGGGAGTTGTGGTAAGCCTATTTTCAAGTTTTAAGTTCAGGAGAAATCGGACCGTAGAATTTGAGTCGACAAGAAACGTTGGATCACTCGCGTAATCTCATTTCGTGGATTCGTGAGTTGAAGGGTTAAAACCCTTGCCTCAAGATTCGCGAGGTCGCGAAAGGTGAAGTCCCGAAGGGGCAAAAGGATTTGTGTGAGCTAGTTATTGGTGAAGTGCATCAAAATTCGACATTTCGAGGTTTCGTGGGTTGAAGAACTGAAAGCTTAGCATCAGGATTCGTGAAGTCACAAAGTCCAAAACTCCAAAAAGGCAGGAAGTTTTTTTGTGGGACCCGCGTTGATGATGTGTTAGAATTTTGGCATTTTTCCATATCGGTAGATAGGAGGTCAAGAATTTTGTCCCGAAAGTCCCGAAGTCACGAGTTGTGATAAGGAGTAGCGAGGAGTTCGGGATATCGTCATTTCGGGTGTCGATATACAAAGGAGGTAGTGCTTCGAGAAGCGAAGTCATGAAATGTCGAAGCTGGGGATGAGGGACATGTGGTAGAACTGCAAGGTGGGCCCATGCGATAGATAGGCGAACACGTGTCACCTAGTGAAAGGAGTCAACACCCGTTGACCTCTCGCATCTCGGGGATTCGTGAGGTAACGGAACGAGAGTTCAACCCTTCGACTTGCGAAGTTGCGAATAGTGAGAACACGAGAGGGAAAGATAACATTGCTTCTCAAGGTTTCGTGAAGGGAAGGTGCCAATTTTGGGCACCTAGAATTTGCGAGTGGCGAAGTCACGAGAAGATCAGGACAGTCCATATGAGGAGGAAAGGTGGTAGAAATCGAGGGATCTCGCGAACTCGGAGGTTCGCAAGATGAGAGCCCAGGAGTTGGGTGCTCCAAGTCTCGAGTGGAGAAATCACGACGAGCAAGGATAGCCATTGGATCTAGGTCAAGGGAGGATTGTTGGATCAGGAGCTTCATCATGCGCATTGTGCCTTCAGAGGTTCAGAGGTTGATAGAACCTCTTCTCGACATCAGAAATCCCGAAGTGTCGAGAGTCGAGGAACGAGTGTGGACACGTGGTAGAACCACAAGGTGGGGCCTGCATGTTTGACAGGAAGACACGCGTCGCTTGGGAAAAAGGAGTCAACACTCCGTTGACTTCTCGCATCTCAGGGATTCATGAGATACGAGCATGGGAGCTCGACGCTACAACTTGCGAAGTGGAAAGTTGCGAGAAGTGTGAAAGGAAGGTCAACCCTCACTGACTTCCAAGTTTCAGAGGTTCACATGGGAAGAGCATGGAGATTCAAGCCTTCGATTTGTGAATTCACGAGTTGCGATGGGAGCTAGTGTTTATCCTGGCCGGTGGTCACGTGCGGAGGGCACTGATAGAAGGGAGCTATACCCATTTCGTGATATCAAGTATCACAAGATTGGAAAGGAGGAGTCGAGAGCTTTGACTCGCGAACTCGTGAGATGGCAAGTTGAGAGAAGTTCCTTTGGGAATAGGCCTTGGTCATATCACTATGGTCACTTGGGAGTCATGGAGCTCGCGCCTAGTGTTGTTTGCACAGGGGAACTTCCGAAGGACCTGTGGATCGATTGAATTGAGATTTCAGCAAAGAATCGATGGAGCCGCTTCGGCTCATAAAAGAAACCGAATGATCCTTAAGACTGGGAGGTCGTGCAGAGACTTTGTCGAGGAAGAGATGGCATATACAGCCTATGCTAAGTTCCGTAGGTTTTCATGGATTCTATCCATCAAGAAAAGGCGAAAAAATTATTATTTCACAGTGGGTGTGTGACAAAATTGGTGCTTCCAATGAATGTAACTCTTCAAGACATATAAGAAAAATCATTTTGTGGTTTTCTCCCACTTTGGGTTTCAACGTAAAACACTGGTCTACTGTGTATGTGTATGATTTTTCATTTCTTATTTACTCTACAGTTATGGTATGATAATACTTCATTGGTATAACACTTGGATTATATGGTTAAAAAGGATTATATTGCTCTATTACTTATTCACCCCCCCTCTCAGTAATCCAACACAATATGTACACTAAGACCAACAAAGTGTAAATGTGTTGAATCTGCACATAATAGATCTAGCTAAACAATGATACACACATTTGCAGAGAGAATAGAAGAAAGAAGAAGAAGGAGAGAAAGAATTCTCATTAACCATTTTCCACACTCAAAGAGTGAATAATTTACAACAGATATAGGATACATGAGTAACTAATGAGCCATAGTGGTGGTCTAGAGTGATCTAGACACACACCAGCAATTACGGGAGTAAACTGCCACCTAGTCTAGTCTCTTAGGCAGTGACAGGAGTGAACTGCCACCTAGTTGAGTCAACTAGTCTTCAGTTAACTGATTGAATAAAGAGTAGTGAGGAGTTAACTCAGGGAATCAAGGCTAATGTGCCAGTTTGGTGATGATCCCAAGGAAATTTCGAATTATCATGGTGATGATCCCAATTTTTCATGGTGATGATCCCAATGCAACATATAAACTCAACTCAATTAGTCAAACTGAAGTGTCAACTGAAAGAGAATATTCTCTAGGTGGAATATTATATCCTAAAATATAGGAGACTAGATAATGACTAATTATGAATAATAAACAAGGAAAATCCTCTGGAAAAAGAAATCCTAGGTGTGTGTTGCAGTAACTCCAACACCCCCCCTGAACATCACTATGGTGAAAATAAAGATTGGGTCCCGACAATGAGACCATGTTAGGTACCCAAGTGCAAAAGATACACTGAAATAAACAAGGAAAGAGGGAAAACCTCATGGGAACCCCCCCCCCCTCAAATTACAATGCATAAAATAAATAAATAAAATATGAGAAGGAACAAAAAACAGTTGCTAAGCAACCATGTCCTTCACTCCAAGAAGACCTCGCAACTGTGCAAGTTTGTGCTCGTTGAATATTTTGTTGAAGATGTAGATGTCTGTATGGATCTGATGAAGTATATGAACCATTGATATTTTCAAACATGTCCACTTTATCTTCTTGTAATGAATAATATCCAAACAAATTTTGGATGAAATTTTGAAAATCGTGCGGCCGTTTCTGGAAAAATGCTGAAATTTTGTTGATTTTGAAAAGATCATAACTTCACTTTCTGGACTCCGTTTTGGATGATTGTATTTTGGAAATTGGATATTTTCCCAAGAGGAATTAAAATATCCAATTTGCTTTTGCAAATAGTGCTAAGAAAATATTAGAATTGAGTATGATGTGCGCGGCTCCCTTTTTATCTCCTCAGATGCATTCATTGTACATGGCAAAGTATCTACATGTAACTCCTGAGATGCATGCCATATATCTTCCACATGCATTTCAGAAAACAAATCTGAAATGGAGTAGACATCATCTTCAATTAATGGAATACAAATTTCTACAAATACTTGTGTAGAAGGCTCTTCAAACTGAGATGATTTATCTTCCAGTGGCTTTTCTACATTCCCTGTCTTGTCAACATTTTGTATGCATTCTTCGTTATTCCCATATAAAACCTCCAATCTTCTCCATAATTCATTTGGAGTGAATTCTTGTGAGTGATCATATACTTGATGGAGAATTTCGGGAGAAATAAAATAAAGGATACATCATATGTCCATATCTTGTCTATTGAGAAAATCATTTTTCTCATCGGTAGAATTAGGCTCTACTTCCATTTCCATAGTTATTTGGCACAAGCCTCTACATCTGAGCAAAAGAATAATTTTTAGCTTCCATTCGAAATAATTATGAGGCGTGAGAAGTATTTCCGACGAATAATCCATCTTTTTGTTGTTTTCAATCTTTTGTACCTGCAAAATTTTTGGTGTATCTTTTGCTTAGCAGTCCGTCAGTTCTAATACCATGTAAATGTATTGAACCTGCACAAAATATATCTAGGTAAACAATGATACACACATTTGTAGAGAGAATATAAGAAAGAAGAAAAATGAGAGAAAGAATGGAAAGAATTCTCATTAACCATTTTCCACATTCAAAGAGTGAATAATTTACAATAGATATAGGATACATGAGTAACTAATGAGCCATAGTGGTTGTCTAGAGTGATATGGACACACACCAGCAGTTACGGGAGTAAACTGCCATCTAGTCTAGTCTCTTAGGAAGTTACGGGAGTGAACTGTCACCTAGTTGAGTTAACTAGTCAAGTAGTCTTCAGTTAACTGATTGAATAAAGAGTAGTGAGGAGTTAACTCAGGGAATCAAGGCTAATGTGCCAGTTTGGTGATGATCCCAAGGAAAGGTCAAATTATCATGGTGATGATCCCAATGTTGCATGGTGATGATCCTAATGCAACATCTAAAATCACCTCAACTAGTCAAACTGAAGTGTCAACTGAAATAGAATATTCTCCAGGTGGAATATTCTCTCCTAAAATATAGGAGACTAGATAATGACTAATTATGAATAATAAACAAGGAAAATCCTCAGGAAAAATAAATCCTAGGTGTGTGTTGAAGTAACTCCAACACAAAGCATGGTGAGTAACTCTGCCAGTCCTAATGCGACCTCATGATTGAACCTTGTGTTAGAAGGGCTTCCCAGGACAAAATGTAGCAAGTCGATTTAGACTCTCCCTATCACAAGATTCTATGTTTGTTTTCATCTTTGGAAAGTTATCTTTAACACCTATTCCAAATATCTACAACTAATCTAATGTAGGTTTTCTACCATAAACTATAAAAATGTCTAATCAATTTTTATAAGCGCTTTATTTTAAGGTTGTTTTTACTCAAGAGTAAAATGGCGTGGACTAAATGATGTTTTGACCGACTCTAAAAAATGCAAATATTTCACTTTGATGAAAGCTATATTACGAGAAGGAGAAAACGTTTATCATTCCTAAATGCACAATGTCCCAAAATTTTATTAAACTCATCAATATCAAGAACTTTAATAAATGCGCTAAAGAGACTGTACACCAATACACGATTTTTTAAGATTTCAAGACCAAAAATGCCAAAAATCATGCAATTTTTCTACTTCAAATGCAAAGATGCCCCCAATATAATGCAAAGAAAGAAATTAATTTTTTGTTTCAAATATAGCTAAAATAAAATTCAAAGATGTCAAGCAGACTATAATCAGACCCAAAAAATCACCCCAAAACCATATCTAAGATCTGGGCAAGAAAAACCATCAAAAATCATTTTTTTCCACAATCGTCGTAGGTTGTAGACTAACATAGCACGACGATCCTTGATCATCGCAGCCTAGAGAACAAATACAGTGTGACGACATCCACTATGTCAAAATTTAGGGTGCATCGATCCTAGATCATCGCATTGTCCCTCAAAGTAGGGCGTGACGATCAAAGGAAAAATGGAAAAAATAAAAAGCAAGAAGGTTTTTCCAGTGAAGTTTAACAGTCAGAGAGTTAAACTGGATCTCCCAGTGAATCAAAAAATAGAACCCAAGAAATCAAAGAAATAAATCAAGACAAACTATGAAAACAATATGTTCCCCAGTATGGTCACCAATTTTTTTATCGAACAAATCGGTAAGTGCGAACAAAAACAGATCTCCCTAGTTTCACCATAAAACTATAACAAAACAAGACAGAATATAAAATTTTCCCTAAGTTTTAATTATCAAGCATACTAACTAACAAGATATAAATGACATGCCTTTTAAATGTCATTTTTCCTCGCTGGAGTCATCCTCACTCCATTCCAAGTCTTATGGGATGTTGAACCTGTAAAAATACAAGCCAACAAAGTGAAAGCAACAATGTATACTCAACAAAACCTATGTATGTGATCAAGGAGTCATACAATAAAATAAGACCAATTTTATGGGAAAGAAATATATCACTGTATTAAAGATCTGAAAAGGAGAATACAACCAATTCCTTGATGTTTTAAGGTTGCTTCCAACATTTCCTTTCTTCCCACACACTTATGCTCCATGGATTCTGAGATCAACAATCTATATTGACAAGGAAAATCCCAAAGCTACAAAAATTGCTCAAGCTCACACCAAAAGCTAGCCAACTAACTTTTCCCATGAGAACTCTTCGCCTTTTATAAGATGAAAAGGATAGGATGAAGAGGATAGGATGATCCCATGATATTAGGGATGTGACTCATATCCAAACCGATCAGAGGCCACCTAACCCTCAAAGATTCTATTCTAGAACTTTCGAGAAATTCCTCTTTTTCCTTCATACGAAAATCGTCGCACCCTTAACACTGAGAAAACTGCAACGATGTTGCAGGCCACTGTGGTGAAACCTGTGACAATCCTAGATTGTCTCACCCTTAACAATAAGAAAGGTGAAACGATCCATTTTTCTATGGTTTTTGACAAAGGAAAAGTATAATTTCATCTCTCTGGAAAAATTATCTTCATTCTTCTTCAAGGATTAAGGAAATTGATCCTTCTAAAGACAAAGGATAGGTTTACATCATTAGCGGTCATAGAGGTGTTGAAAATAATGTTTAACAACCTGACACCTTGACCAATGGAGGAATTTTCCTCGAGTTTAATTTTCCTTCACATGTCTCCTTACTCTGAGCATTAGTATGTTATTTGCGTTTGGAACTAGTATGCTTTCTTGTGACACTTGTTCCTCATTTGTAACGTAACATTCTTTTATTCTTTTTCAAGCTCTTAAAAAATTGAAAAAGACAAAAAAATCAAATATCCCAAAAAGAGGGGATGGGAAATACGTATTCTTTTTTCAGCAACACAAAGAGTCGCCATTGGAAAAAGCACATCCTTATGTTTGTTCGTCAATCATTGGGATCTAGTATGACCTTAGAAATTTGTTCTCGCTACATAGAGTTGTGTCCTCCTCCATTTGGTTACTATTCCAAACACATGGAGAGTTTGTGTTTCCTCCTGCATCGTGAACTTATGTCAATGTCATGTTGCCTGAGTATGATCATCTTTCATGATTTTTTCCAAGGGAAGTTTCACCCAACCTGATTCGGCCTTTCTACAGTTTTTCTCTTGACCTCATGAGTCAGCCATCCCAAGAGTCCAGTCAAGTCCTGATTCAAAATCGATGAAGTTCTCTTCCTGATCATCGAGATCCTCTTGTCTGTTCTCATCAAGCCATCGAAGACCTCAAGGTAGTGAATTCATACACTCACATTGTACTCCTACCATATTTTTGAATATATTGAAGTTGTTTCTCGATCTTTGAAGGCATAATCTCCATCCATCGGGAATCACTAGCTTCTTGAAGATGGATACTCTAATTGTATATCTTCGACTGATTTTGAGATGTAGATCTGATGTGTATTTATTGTGGCTACACTTTATATAGTTATATGACATGGATATGCAGTGTATTTGATTGGAAGCCATGATTTATTTCATCCTGAGCATGGGTATGCCCGTCTTGGAGAGACAATTGTTGTTTTAGAGATGGCACCTCCCGAACTCTGGTCTCAGGCTCACTCGATCTCATACATTGGTGAAAATATTGTAATGTATTTCATTCATCAGGTTCTCTTCTGACCTCACACATTAGGGGTCATCTATTATAGCCCTAAATTTCTCTACACATGCATACATGGCCTTGGCCCTCTTACTTGCATTTTTTTCCAAAGCACTGTTGAGAAACTCTTCTTAAAAAACCATTTTTTATAATATGTACATGCCCTGCACCATTACAACCCATGTACATATGCTTGTTTCACCACTACATCTCACGTACATACGCATGTTGCACCATTACATCTCGCGTATGCTTGCAAAAGTTGCAAAAAATAAAAAGTTGCAAGGAATTTGTTGAAATTGATGGGCTATTGGAGGTTTCCCAACTAATCCACTTGCTATAGCATGTCACCCAACCTAATAACCATCCTTTTGGCATATAAAAGGAGGTTTTTGGGTCGCATTTCATACCTAAGGATAAGAACAGTGAAACTCTGCCCGATTTCACTTCCCCTCCTTGCCCATGATATTGTTGCCTTTTGTGAGAAATTTCATCAACATTCCCTCATTAGCCCCTTCTTCCTCCATTTAACCCATTCATTTCCATATAATATATCAGAAGGTTGAGAGGAGAATTTCATATAAGGTGCACTTGGAGCATGGTGAAGAAAATCCTAGACCAGGTTCGTGGAATGGTAGATGACTTATATTGTAATGTTATAATCTTTGTGTTATGAATAAAAGAATTACATTTTCATGTCCCAAATGATGGTGTCTTAAATACTTTTATTGGTTTATTCTTAACATTCTAACATATAACCCTAACTTGTATATGGAATAACATGCTTGTCATTCTTTGTTTATCAATATTTGGATGCAGTTCATCCCTGGGAGGAGGCGTGCAGTCATTAGAACTTCCAAGCGCGAGGATATCATCACTAGACATGGGATTAGAGGTATATTTACCCGATCTCCTTTCTCTTTGCTTTATTTATATTATTTTTAGTATTTTTGGGGTAGTATAGAGAATTAATTATCTTTTAGATGGTTATTTTCTCTGCCTACATTATGAACCGTGGTGTAGTTAAATGGGGGTTATTTCTTGCTAGCAGGATGCAAAACATGACTTAACTCAAAAAGTATCATTTTTCGTAGATTTAATCCCCTAGGCCAAAAAAGTATAAAATAATACCCATGAGAACTCTTCTAGCCCATGGTGACTAGATTATTCATTTTTTTTAAATAATATATATGGCTCAGAAAATGGTTAAACTTATACCAAAATAGAAATCCTTTCAAATCCATTTATCAAGTGGGAAAGAGACAACTCCACTCGACAATATTTTTGTTTTTTAAAGAGTCAGAAAAGAGCTTAACTAAGACTCAATGGGAGTCCCATAGGGAGGGGTCAAAATGATATTGAGTAAGAGTAATGAGTTTCAAACACAAAGTCATATTGGGACTATAAGGGACTCCCATGCTTATGGAGTAACTTCTCCATGAGCACCAAATGGTAAAAGTGTTCTAACTAGGGTACCCATGTTTGGTAAGTCTCTACCACTTAATAACAACACTTCCAGTGATAGCGAGAAGGTTCTATGTCCTTAAAAAATGGGTTCATACCTAGGGAATATGAATCATGGTCATAGGACGACGAAAAAATTTGAAGTAGGGTGAGAACCTATCCTATATGCCAGTGATGGTATATACCTGTCAGAGGAAAAATGGGCCAAAGAATGTCGGAAATCCATAAAAACCCTGGACAAAACCACTTTAAACTAGGTATTACACTGTGTAATTAGTCCTATGGTCTCAAAAATAGGAAATATGGGGTAAAATATACATAAGGTGTGTTATCACTGTAAAATTTTCTTTTGGAGACCCAGCCTCAGAACTTAGTAGGAGGCTAACTCATCGTGGAGGAGCAATAGACTGGTGGACGAAACCACATGCGGCAGACAGGGCTAAATATAGCGGAAAGCTGGAGTATATGGGGCCCAACAAGTCGTGATCATGAGCGTTGCCAAATCAATGGTCGAAGGATGCATCAGGCAGAGAAATAGTGCACTGGTTAATATCCTGGAGGAGGGTCGATAAGAATACCGCGGTTTTGTTTCGAGGGTACGTGGCGCCATCAAATAAATATCAAGGGGAAGAGAGGGTAAGCCTGAAACCATCCAAGTCCACCCCGATGTCACGTGTCAGAAAATCATTTGATACATGTCACATTCGAAGATCATGTGTGAAAAGGGAGAGTTGACGGCCCGTCGAATCACATCAGTACAGTTGTTCGAGTATCTTACGCCTGTGCAACGTTGGGTAAGAACCGCCAGAAAACTGATTCGAAGGATCATCATTTGAAACCAATAATCGAGTGTGATGGGCCATTGTCCTTGCAAGTACTTTCATAAGTAATTTTTGATTGGTACTCGATGAAAACCATCTTTCAAAATATGGATGATATTACTCTTTTTTGGGCAATCGACACTTCATTCCTGAACGGGGTAATTACAAACCGGATCAGCTTCCTAATTTCTATAAAATTAAGGGATATAATCTTATGTTTTTTGAAAAACTGGGAAAAATGGATAAAGCTGACCAAGTGGCCTCCAATGAGCCAGGATTTTCAACTAATATGACAAATTCATCATTGAAGAAGAAAGAGAAGTTGGTTGCAGGGATATTAGAAACGAAATTTCATATAAAGCCTGCAGAAGAGCCTGAAGAAGATAAAGAGATCAGATTAAATATCATCATGAAGGATTTAATCATCAATGGATATTCTTATGAGCATCACACATGATATTTCAAGAGGAAAAGGAGTAAGAGACATAATATAGAGTTTAAAACTGAGGTGGTTGAGAGCGTTGGAGAAAACCAACCAGCTTGGATTGACACTTTAAAAGAAGAATTTGCTAATCTGAAATAGTTCTCAAGATAAATTGAGTATGTTTCAGAGAATTTTGTAATTATATGGACATGTGGCATTCAAAGAGAAAATATTGAATATGTCAGTTTTGTCTATAACGCTCCCTATAAAATAGGAGTACAGTTTTTATACGTTACTCCTTTTTGTAATTGATGTCTATTTTTAGAACTGTAGGGAAGTTGATTCATTTTGAATCCCGTATTTAATCTATCTCTCTCTCTCTCTCTCTATATATATATATATATATATATTATTCCAAAGATAAATGGAAAAGTGGACTAACCGAAGAGGGGCCTACCCTCGTAGCAGGAGGACTTTGTAATTTCCTGGAGCTAAATTGAATATATAATGCAGAAGCATTTTGAACTCTTTATGAAAAGATTCTAATGGTTGTGACATGAGTTTTTTTTTCTCTCATAGTGTGTATTTCTTGTGTCTTTAAAATTTCATTTGCATCTTCTTATGTTTAAATTATAGAGTCAAAGGTCCAAAATTCATCTTATGATGCTCTCCACTTAAGCGATTTAAACTATGTGATTCTCTTCCTAGCTAATTCAGAATTCATTTCAATAATGCTCTGATGCGATTAATTGTTTTTACTTTTCCTCTTTCACCATGCAAATTTAAATTTACAACTCAGATTCATTGCCTCATTTATCCTTTCTCCTCTGTATAGTTCTAATGGCCTATTATTGTTTATTTACTTTTGAATCCATAGCCCTAAGTGTCCCTTCCCTTCCTTGCCAGCAACTTTATAAAAAACAAAACAAACTAAATCTAGCCATTGATTACCAAATAAATATCAAGTGACACGAGAGAGCCCTCTCTGAGTTGAGAAAGCTAGTGCCCATCTCTAAAGTAGGTTGAAACATTTACCTTTGTCGTTTGCCTATCAGCCGGACAAAATTTATAGAGTGTTAACATTGTGGCGTCATTGTCAGGGATAAAATTGAAAAATTTTCCCTGGGAAAGAACAACATGGTTGAGTCCTAAGGTTTGAGAGAGGTAGACACTTAGGCACATATTGGCTGTATTCCTTCTCTAGTGACTCCACACATCAAAAAAATAGTTTGAAGGTGATTCCACTAGTAGTAGAATCCAGAAATTTAAATTTTACTGGCGGCTCCACTCTCAATGCAGAATCTAGCTTGCAAAATATCATTGACAAATCCACTGTCCGAAGATGAAACCCCTGATAGAGGTATGAAAATGAATTATGGAAGAAAAAAAATACTTAAAATTTGAATTTTTCCAAGGCATTTTATTGTTTTTTATAAGTTGCTTCTGGTCCTTGCCTGAACATGCTAGACAAATTTTTCTTCACCTACTACATGCAACCGATGATCATGATAATCCTGAATTTTCATATCCTCCTCTTAATATTATACAAATATCCCCTCAGTTTATTTTTGACCTTGATCAAAATCTCCCACCTGAACCATATGATAGCTACAACCAAGCGGATAAACCTCATGAGACCAAGGCTGATATTTCATCTCCTATGCTTGGTTTAACACCCTCCAATATCCAACACAGATACAGAACCTTGAAATTACACCACATCCTTCACGATTTTTCTCCAAAGTACTATGAGTACCTACCTATGTTTGACGGGGAACAAGGTACCATCACAACCAAAAAACACATCCAAGGTTTTGAGCATTTTATAGATTTGTTTGAAATTGATCACGATGATGTTTGTATGAAGGATTTCTCTCAATCCTTGAAAGGAGATACCAAATAATGGTTCAAACATTTGCAACCAGGGAAAATTAGCTCATGGAAAGAATTGAAGAGTGTTTTTTCGAAGTTCTGGGGTAGATGAAATCTCTAGACCTGCAGCTTACAGAATTCTATGCCTTGAAAGGGAAAAGCATTGAGACCATTTCTGCATTCAGTAGAATGTTTTCCATTAATTATTATGATATGTCCAAGGAAATCCAACCTACTGAAGTTGTTTCCCTACTCCAGTATGCCACTACTCTTCACCCAGATTTGTCATTGCTCCTAATGGAAAGGAGACATGTGACCTTACAGCAAATGTTCAGTGATGCTCAGGAGATTCAACACAATATCCTATCATGTGAAAAGATTCAAAGTGAAAAATTAGGTGTTCTAGGACATAAGGATGAATGTGAGCAAAGAACATTTGACGTGGATCTTGAGCATAAAATTGATGATATCATAAGTCCTTTTGAATTTTTGAATGCACATGATTTTGCAGAGGATTATATCCCACTTATTGAAAGGGAAGGTACTTGTGCAGTTTCTGATCCACCCCATGATGAGTATAAAGCTGATTGTTTCATATATTCAGTTGAAGATGGTCAAGAGGATGAGCTTGCAAATCATTTTTTTGAGGAACAGGTTGATGTCCCAAGTGTTTTCTTGTTAGATAATGTAGCAAAAGTTACTGATTTTCCTATATATGATCAATATAATGATGATTATGATAATGACCTCCCAGAACTGCCAAGTGCATTTACTCTATCAAGAAAGGTCCTCCTCCATCAGTATAACGAGAGAAATCATCTTGCATATCACGGTCACAGAGAAGAGGGTACAGAAACAACTGAAGGAAATTATTTTCCTTTATGCTTTTCTTCATTTGAATTGCTGAAAGAAAATGCTAAGGTCATTGTTGAAACAAAGGAAAGTATTTTGATGCCAAATCACATTGATTCACTGAGAGAATTTGACAAGAAATTGTAGTCATTGGTCAAAGAGGAATCTGAAAGGGAGTGTGTTCAATAGCCTAGAGAAATGAAAAAATGTGCATGTGACAGAAGTAAAGGAAATGAAGAATATTTTGAATAAGGTGAAACAACCTTGCCAACGTGTTTTTCTTCTTTCAAATTGTTGAAGCAAGATGTCAATAATGTTCCAGACCAGAAATCTTCCAAATGCGATGTTGAATGTCTGAAATACAATGGACTTGCAAATGAAAACCATCTTCCATTATGTTTTTTATCCTTTGAATTGTTGAAATAAAATCATGAAATAATAGAGAAAGCAGGAAAGTATGGCTGTGATGACACTTATTTACATGAGAGAAATGTTGTCAGTAAGGAAGATCAACAAATTTTATTAAATGATCGTATGGTTGATTACATGGAAGGTTATTTCAGTTCAAACTTGCATCTTGTGCTCAACTACCAGCCTAAAAATGTATATGAATTTGATCAAGGAATTGTCATTGAAGGTCATTTTCTTTCTCCTTAAACTAATGAAGATATGTAACAAGATTGCCAGCAAGACAAAGTGTTTCAAAGTTGTTTTCCCTCCCCTGAGGATGATGTGGTTGTTAAATTTCTAAGTGGCCTAGACATGGGTGAGGATTTTGAAACTACATCTATGGAGACTTCAAACGGTGAACAAACGACTGCTATAGAGTTTCATGAAAGCAACTGAACAGAGTATGCCACTTTTCAATCAGAAATACAGAAAGATAATGAGGGGGAAGTTGTTCTATTTGATCCCTTTGCAAATCATGGGTTTGAAAATGCATCAATGATCACCCTAGAACGTGAAATAGTTCATGCTATTAGACTTCCACATTTACACGAATATTATGGGCGGGAAATTATTCCCCTTCATTCATTTAGAAGTCAAAATGACAGTCCTCAAGCAAATTTTCAGAAGATTGATGAAACCAAACCAGAATTGTTTGATGAACGAAAAGATAGCCTTGATACACATAATATGGTTGTCATACCCTAAGATGTTCAAGAATGTATGAATGTTTTTGTACAGATGCATGGAAAAGTAGACAAAATTGGTGTTTCCATTTCATTTGAAAATACTGCCAGGATTGAAGAAGTAGAGAAAGAACAAAAGACACTTGTGAAGGAAGCATGTCCTTCTATTTTAACTCCTAAAAATGAAATGGTCTCTCATGTGTTTCATGAAGCCATGGCATGCTATATGGAGAATATTTACAGTCTGAATCTACAGTTGATGATGGGTTGTGAGATTAGGAATGAAGAGGATGAAAAATCAATGTTGGTATTATATATGGATTTCTTTTGTTAACACATATTATTGTATGGGGTGTTTTCCCTCTCGATTTGTCCCTTGGGTGACAAAATTCAAAGAAAAGGGGGCTTAAAAAACCCACAAAATACATTTTATATTAAGTCTATTGGTGGCCCAATGGATTGGCGTGTCACGCTAAAGAGTGCACATATCTCAATGGTCGATCTTGGAGCGCTCAGATCTACAGTCGTCAGCCCAACTCAGACACCCCCCCCGACCTTTCTCCTTTAATGGGCGGGTGTTCGAGTTGGTGATTTTCAGGTGCACCTGCCCCCCACTAATGTGGTTCCCTCTCATGAACTCAGACCCCCCCCCCAACCTTTCTCTCTTACCTATTGGGTATGTGTTATATTCTTTGCATGTGTGTGTGTGTGGGTGCGTCAGATACGACGACTGCGTCTGACGATCTCTGTGTATTCTGTGTATGAGCCATTGATTAATTTCTGTATTGCTTAAGAATATATATGCATTGCTTTACTTCGTAGGTTTAAAACTTACATTACCACTCCCCCCCCCTACGAGTAGACTACTTACCTATCGCCCTTACCACCTCTCGCTCTCCCGACACATGTCTCCCACTCAATTTCCCTCCTCTGTCTGTCACATCTCCCACTCTCGCTCCCCCTCTCACCTTTCGACATGTGTCTTCCACTTCTCCTCCATGTCACTTCCTCATGTTCCTTACCCCCTTAGATTCCTCTCACCTCCTAACACATGTTCCACTTCTCTCCCTGTTACCTATGTCATGTTGTCATGTCCCCATTGACCAATCACACATCGTCGCAGTCTCCCCTTTACCTCCATGTCCTCTCCCTATGTCACGTCACCCCCGCACCTTTACACCTCAGCACCCACGCATACCCAGAATCCTGTCAGTATAGCCCATCACCTCATCCTTAGCAGCTCCATCCACGTTAGCCAGTCGGGTCCCTCTGCAAAGGTCCAATGAAGCAGTAAACAACCAAGGAGAGTCCACCACATCTTCCAGGTTCCGAGTTTGACTTGGGTTGTCCATGATCCCATGAATGTAGTCGCTCAGCCCAGACAGTCTGAGATTGTGTCTGACAACAAGCTGCATGAGCAGTTTGACCGAGGAGACTTAGAGGAACTGGCAGAGTCTAGATTGTGTCTAACAAAGAAAGGTGTGTGTGAAGGAGATTACAGGTGCAGTCTGACTGAGAATACACAACACCGTGGAAACTCGAGCATGCCTCTACTATTGTTTATGAAATGTTTGAGTATATGTAGGAGTTCTGTTATTTTTGTAATGGTCTTTGGTTGAGAAGAGCTCCCAATATGTAATTTTGTTCTACTAGAGTTGTTCTTTGGTTATGTAATCAACTTGAGACTTTCATGTTAATTGAAGTCAACTTCCTTTCTCTTTAATTTTGTCTATAAATCTATTTAAAATGCTTGGGCATGGATGATCCATTCGAGGATCATTATGCTATTGTAATGGAGGTTTGATTATAGCAGTATCATGGTCAGTTTTATTCATTCCCCTGTGTTCTCTTTCCCCTCTCACATTGAATGTCTCAGGCATGGAATATCTAGTCGATTTGTTGCAGTCACAGGAAGATGGAGGTTTGATCATACTGGTGTTGTTATTGTGTCTCTTTCAAACATATTTTAGTTTCCGAAATTGATCTCAAGGAGGCTCCTGAGTTTGAGTTTTCCTCGCAGAGTTGCTAGAAGGCTTGATTCCCATAGCAGCCTCCTTCACATTCTCTCTAAGTCTTCCCTCTTCTCTCGCTTTAACTCAATTTCTTGATTGAAGTTAATGTGGCCCTCACTTCGCTGTGCATTTCCTATCCAGTCATGTGTTGAACATCATCCAGATTCTGAGTTTGCACCCATTTGACCTCTTTAAACCAACCTGTGACATTAAAAACTCTGATGGGTACTGGCCTTACCTCCCCTGCAATTAGGAGGTAACTTCTGGTGCTAACATTTATGGCTCCGTTGCCGAGGAAAAATTGAAGATTTTCCTTGGGATTGAAGGACAAAGATTACCGGTTCTAAAGGTGCATCGAAACTTAGTACATCAAAGATTGCAACTGTGCACCTAACAACTCCATTGTTTCAGTGTGGCTGCTTCTGGCTACACCTGGTAGCCCTTGGGAGAACCCAACGATCAAATCTGGTCTTTGATGGTGAACAAAGACCAAACACACTTATACTGCACATCATCCACCTGGAGACTCCATGGTTGAAGGACCAATTAGCGACTCCATTGGTTCAGAATGGAAAAAATTCTATCTTGAAGGTTTGCTCCTTTTAATTTTTCTGTTGTTCCTGGTTTTACTAACATTGTTCATATTGTCAATGAGTGGGTTGATTTTTTTCCCATATTTAAATAGCATAAAGAGGACAACCCTGCCCAACATCTCTGTGAGTTTCATGAACTCATGCACCAATGGGAGATACATCATGAATATTTATTAATGAATATGTCCATGTTCTCATTAGCAGGAGATTCTCATTAGTGTTATCACTTCTTGCCCCCTGCTAGCATCTCCTCCCTAGGAAAATTTCATGCATTTTTCAATAGGGACTATCGAAATTTTTATTCCTCTGAGTTTATTTGTCATAATTGTTGTGAGGAATATGAAGAACATGATCATGATATGGCTATGTCTAATGAAGTCCATGAGGAGGAAGAAGATGTTTTAGGTAGGCTAATAGAGCTGGTAAAATCACCCTCTGTCGAGATAGAAAAGTTCAAATTTGAGGAAAGAGCAGAGGATTTTCCAGTCCTTGAAGTAGAGGTTCTTGGTAGCCCTACTGATGATGGTGAGGTTGAGGATTGCATAGCCATAGAGGTAGCATATTTTGCCCCTGATGCAATTATTGTCTCGGATGTAAGTGAAGAAATAGTTGTGCATTCAGACGAAGACAGAAGAGCCCTACATCACATTTTGATAGCATTGGGAGAATATAGCCTGTGTATGATAGCTACAAATCAGATTCTGAGCTGGAAATGCAAGATTTCCAAGAGCATACAGCAAAGTCTTATCCTCTATTCAATAAAGGAAAATATTGTGAGGAAATCAACCACCCTTGACCCATAGGAATCACTGAGCAGCAGATTGAAGAGCAGTGCTCTTACCATGGTATTTATTATGATGATTATGACTCTGACCCTTGGGAGAGCCAAGAAGAGGAAGAGGAAGAGCAGGAGGAACGGTTTGTCTCCTATAAAGAGCCTATTAATGAGAAACCATCACCCGAGATCAGTCAGCCTGCATCAACCTCTCATTCACCTATGCTTACCAGAGATATTCAGCCATGTGTGAGTAGTTGTGGATCATATCAGGCTTTTTTTTTACAAAGTTTTGTGAGTTTTCCACTCGTTTTATGAGCCTGTTAGCGAGTAAATGGATTTTCATTTCCTTCATGCCTTAGATCTGCCCGGCTTTATCTCAATTGTTGCCTTGGGAGGAAATTTGAAGGATGTAATCATTCTACTGTCACAGTTGCATCATCTTTTATCAGTCGATGACAAAGTAAAAGAAATTCCAGTCAGGAAGTTACTTGAATGGCTATGGTGGAAATTTTCTTTCACCTAGCACCATGTAAAAATCAATTAGTCTAGGACTGTATATAAATAAGCTCATATGGAGCCCATGCATGTTTGTTTTTTATTTTTTACTTATCGGCCTATATTCCTCATCAGGGTGTTTTGAGCTTGACTCCATAGCCCAATCTAGAAGGTGACTGGAACTGCAGAATAGATCTTAGAGCCTCACAGGGAGGACTCTATCCCCCATGGAGCCTAATGTTAACACATATTATTTTATGGGGTGTTTTCCCTCTGGATTTGGCCCTTAGGTGACATGTCATGCTAAAGAGTGCGCAGATCTCAGTAATCGATCTTGGCGCGCTCAGATCTACAGTCGTCATCCCAAATAGGACCCCCCTTAAAAATTTCCTTTAACGGGGAGGAGTCCTAGTTGGTGGTTTTCAGGCGTGGCACCCTCTCATGAACTCGGACCCCACCCCCTCTGAGTAGACCGCTTACCGCTCACCCTTACTGCCTCCTTCTCTCCTGACACCTTCCTCCCACTCAATATCCCTCCTTTGTCTGTCACTTCTCTTGATCCCTCTCCCCCTCTCACCTCCCAACATGTGTCTTCCACTTCCCCTCCATGTCACTTCCACCTGTTCCTTCCCCCCTTCAATATCTCTCACCTCCCAACACTTGTAACACTTCTCTCCATGTTACCACTATCATGTCTTTGTGTTCCCCCTTGACCAATAACAGACCACCACAGCCTCCCATTTTCCTCCACGTCCTCTCCCTGCATTGCATCACGCCCGCACATTTACACCTCTGTGCCCATGCATACTCAGTAGCCTTTCGGTAGCGCCCATCGCCTCATCTTCATCATCTCCATCCATGTCCTCCAGTCGGGTTCCTCTACAAAGGTCTAGCGAAGCAGCAGACAACCAAGGAGAGGCCACCTTGTCTTTCAGGTGTTGATTTTGACTTAGGCCCTCCATGATCTTGTGAAGGAAGTCTGCCAGCCCAGATAATCTGAGATTGTGTCTGACAGCAAGCTGCATGAGTATTCTGGTCGAGGAGACTCGGAGGGACTAGCAGAGCCTAGATCACGTCTAACAGATAAAGGCATGTGTGAATGATACTACAGGTTCAGTCTAACTAAGATGACACAGCGCCATGGAAATGCGAGCACTCCTCTATTGTTGTTTACAAAAATTTTGAGTATATGTAGGAGTTCTGTTATTTTTGTAATGGTATTTGGTTGAGAAGAGCTCCCAATCTGTAATTTTGTTCTTCCAAAGTTGTTCTCTGGTTATGTAATCAACTTGAGACTTTCATGTTAATAGAAGTCAACTTCCTTTCTCTTCCATTTTGTCTGTAAATCTTTTTAAAACGCTCGAGCATGGATGATAAAACCGAGGAGCGTTATGTTGTTGTAATGGAGGTTTGATTATAGCAGTATCGTGGTCAGTTTTATTCATTCCCCTGTGTTCTCTTTCCCCTCTCACATTGAATGTATCGGGCATGGAAGATCTAGTCGATTTGTTGCATTCGTAGGAGGATGGAGGTTTGATCATACTGTTGTTGTTACTTTGTCTCTTGCAGACATATTTCAGTGTCCGAACTTGAGCTCAAGGAGGCTCCTGAGTTTGATTTTTCCTCCCAGAGCTGCTGGAAGGCCTGATGCCCATAGTAGTCTCCTTAACCTTCTCTCTAATTCATGCCTCTGCTCTCTCTTTAACTCAATTTCCTTACTAAAGTTAATGTGGCCCTCGCTTCCCTGTGCATTTCCTATCTATTCATGTGTTGAACATCATTCAGATTCTGAGTTTGCACCCAGTTGACCTCTTTAAACCAACCTGTGACATAAAAAACTCTGATGGGTACTAGCCTTACCTCCCTTGCAATCAAGAGGTGACTTCTGGTGCTAACATATTTACACTAGAAGTTTCATTTCAGTTAGAACTGTCTTTCGATTCAGAAGGTTGTTATTTACAACAATTTCAACATATTTTTCAGCCTCTTGAAAAAAATCGACAGGGCAAATCACCC
Source organism: Picea engelmannii (assembly GCA_009831015.1). Classification (NCBI taxonomy): domain Eukaryota; kingdom Viridiplantae; phylum Streptophyta; class Pinopsida; order Pinales; family Pinaceae; genus Picea; species Picea engelmannii. The sequence continues at coordinate 91,027 of ML809490.1, read as the reverse complement.
AAAAAAAATAAAGCAGTGAAAGGAATGATACCGGATTATTTGTTTACGCATGTGTTGGAAGATCCTTTTGCAGTTTTGCAACAAATAAAATGCTCGTGTGGCTACATTGGCACTTTCATTTCACCTAACTGTCATTTCGCTTCAGAAGTTAGGGTAGGTAGGTGCGAATAAGCTTGATGATCAATCATTTTGAAGTTTAGATTCCCAAATAATGTATTTAGTTAGATTTCAATAGTATGTCCAACGTTCAATCTCCAGGTCAAAGAATGACATACACCTGTTATGAGAGAAGCCCAATGGATAAGCTACAGGTTCTACTGTCCTTTCCTACCTCGCAAGGAGGATAGCATCCCGAGTTGGAGCCCATGTTATCACTTTAAATTTTCTTTTGGAGACCCAGCCTCAGAACTTAGCAGGAAGCTAATTCAATATGGAGGAGCGACAAACTGGAGGACGAAGCCACATCTAGCAGACAGGGATAAATATGGTTGAAAGGTGGAGTAGAGGGGGCTCGATAGGTCGTTATCATGAGCACTGCCAAATCAACAGTCGAAGGATGCATCGGGCAAAGAAATAGTGCACCGGTTAATATCTTGGAGGCGGGCCGATATGCATACCATGGTTTTGTTTTGAGGGTACATGGTGCCACCAGATATATATCAGGGGGAAAAGCACGTAAGACAGAAACCACCCAAGTCCACCCGATGTCATGTGTCAGAAAATCATTTGACACATGTCACATCTGAATATCGCGTGTGAAAAGGGAGAGTTGATGGTCTATCGAATCACATTAGTATAGTTGTTCGAGTATCTTATGCTCGTGCAACATTGGGTAAGCGCCGCCAAAAAACTGATTCGAAGAATCATTATTTGAAATTAATATTCGAGTGTGATGGGTCATTGTCCTTGAAAGTAATTTTGTTAGAAATTTGTGATTGGAACTCGATGACGACCGTCTTTCAAAATATGGATGACATCACTTTGTTTTGGGCAATCGACAGTTCATTCCTGAATGGGATAATTACAAACCAGGTCAGCTTCCTAATTTATGTACAATTAAGGGAGATAAGCTTATTTTTTCTACAAAACTAGTGAACTAGTATTTTCAACTAATATGACAAATTCATCATTAACGAAGAAAGAGAAGTTGGTTGCATGGATATTAGCAACGAAATTTCATACAAATCCTACATAAGAGCCAGAGGCAGATAAAGAGATCAAATTAAATCCCATCATGAAGGATTTAATCATCAATGGATACACCGATGAGCATCACATGTGATTTATCAATAGGAAAAGGCACAAGAGACAGAAGATAGAGGTTAAATATGAGGTCATTGAGAGTGTTGGAGAAAACCAACCGTCTTGGATTGACACTTTAAAAGAAGAAATTGCTAATCTGAAATAGTTCTCAGGATAAATTGAGTATGTTTAAGAGAATTTTGTAATGATATGGACATGTGGCGTTCAAAGAGAAAATCTTGAATATGTCAGTTTTTTCTATAATGCTCCCTATAAAATAGGAGTACAGTTGTTATACATTGCTCCTTTTTGTAACTGATGTCTATTTTTAGAACTGTAGGGAAGTTGATTCATTTTGATTCTCGGATCTAATCTATCTATATATATTATTCCAAAGATAAATGGAAAAGAGGACTGACTGGAGAGGGGCCTGGCCTTGTAGGAAGAGGAATTTGTAATTTCCTGGAGCTAAATTGAATATATAATGCAGAAGTGTTTTGAACTCTTTATGAAAAAATTATAATGGTTGTGATATGAGTTTTGTTTTCTATCATAGTGTGTATTTATTATGTCTTTAAAATTCCATTTGCATATTATTTTGTTTAAAATGGAGAGTCAAAGGTTCAGAATTCATCTTATTATGCTCTCGACTTAAGAGATTTAAACTATGTGATTCTCTTCCTAGCTAATTCAGAATTCATTTCAATAATGATTTGATGCGGTTAATTGTTTTTCCTTTTCCTCTTTCACCCTGCAAATTTCAATTTACAACTCAGATTCATTGCCTCATTTAGCTTTTCTCCTCGAGAGTTCTAATGTCCTGTTATTGTTTGTTTACTTTCAAATCCATAGCCCCAAGTGTCCCTCCCCTTCCTTGCCAACAACTTTATAAAAGCCCCCAAAACAAACTAAATCTAGCCACGGATTGACAAAGAAATATCAAGTGACATGAGAGAGCCCTCTCTAAGTTGAGAAGGCTAGTGCTTGGCTCTAAAGTAGGTTGAAACAATTACCTCTGTCATTTTTCTATCAGCCAGAAAAAATTTACAGAGTGCTAACAAAGTGGATGAAAATTTTCTACAAATAGTAAAAAATAAGAAATTTTACTATACCATTTGAATTTTTCACCCACATAGTGTTTTTGAGGCCATTTTACCCATGATATTTTAGTGACGATTCCAGGAGCTATGATCAATGAATTTGGAAATCGTTTGGACCAAGTAAGTGATTCTAGTGGGGAAAATCCCCCTATTACTATAATGGTTCGAGGTACAAGAATAGCACTGACTTCCCTTAAAATACAATCATATTCCTAGGCTATCCCAAGACTATCTAAAATAAAATACAAGAGAGAGGAAGGAAGAGTAGTAGGTGTACCTTTGGTCCTAATGTCTGATGTATACTTCATTCACCTTTGTAGCTTCCTAAGATGTGGGTCTCCTCCCAAAGCTCACCTGCAAGAACAATTAGTCAAACAATGCTACAAATATACAATCTCTAGTTGTTACTTTCAATATTCAAATATAAGCATAGATGCATTAATCAATAAATATATAAAAACACAATGTGTTAGAACAAGAAATAATTCTTTTATTCAATATGAAGATTAAAAGGATTACAACCTTGTCATTGACAAACGCTCCACGAACCAGGTCTGGTCTCCTCTTATTGTTGCTCCAAGTGCATCATTCCCGTGTTTCTTCTCACAATCAACTGATCTCTTTGGGAAAATGGAAGGGATTGTATAAGGAGAAAGGGCAGGAGGGGGGATTGTGGAGCCCAAATATCAGAAAGGGCTACAAAACTTGGGGCTAGAAGGGGAAGGTATTTTGGCATAGTTTATTTGTTCCCTTGCATGATGTTGGAATGAGACCCCAAGACCTCTTTTTATATGAAAAAAATATAGTTATTCGGTTTGGGGATGAGCTACAATGGGTAAAATGGTTGGGAAACCTCCAATATCCCGTTAAATCCATTCAATTCCTTGCAACTTTTGGAGGTAAACGTGGGTTGTCTAGCATGTTGCTCGTGTATGTACGCGGGATAACTAGTATGCAGCTCACGTTTGTATGCAGGTTGTAGTGAAGCATGGCGCGTACATGCTCCAAAAAATGGTTTTTTAAGAGACATCTTCAACAATAAATTGGAAAAATGTGTAAGTGAAAAGGCTAATGCCATGTATTCATAGGTAGGGAATTTTTGGGGTATAAAAGATTCCCCCTAATGTGTGAGGTCAGAAGAAGAACTGATGGCCAAAATACATTACAATATATTTACCAGTGGGAAGGAACGGAGTCGGATGAGCCTAGGACTAGAGTTCGGGAGTGCACCATATGAAAAATAATAATAATATCTCTGAGGTGGGCATACCCATGCTCAGGATGAACTAATAATGGTTTCTAATCAATTACATTGCATATCCATGTCATATAAATGTATATATAAAGTGTATCCACGAGAAATACAAAATGGATCTACATCTCAAAATCATTCGATGATATTCAAGTACAATATAATATTCATCTTCAAGAAGTATTGATGCATGCAGCTGGAGATGAGAACACCATAGCTTGAGAAACAACTTCAATATCTTCAGCAGCTCAGGTAGGAGTATAATGGGAGTGTAATAATCACTACTCTGACATCCTTGACATTCCGTCAGGGAAAGACTGGAGGATATCGATCATTAGGCAGAGAAATTCATCGATTTTGAATCTGGACTTGACTAGACTCTTGGGATGGCCGACTCATGAAAGTCAAGAGACAAACTACAGAATGGTCGACTCGGGTTGGATAAAAATTCCCTTGGAAAAAAGCAGGAAAAATGATGAGAATCATGCAACATAACATTGACATAATTTGGTGATGCAGGATGCACCTCATACTCTCAATATGTTTGGAAGAGTAACCAAACCAAGGATGACACAAAACTATGTAGTGATAATAGCTTCCTAAGGTCATACTAGATCCCTATGCTTGGAGAACAAATAGAAGGATTTGCTTTGTCCAAGGGCGACTATCTTGTTGGTGAAAAAAGAATTTATATACCATGTCCCCTCTTTTTGGAATATTTGATTTTTTTGTCTTTTTCAAATTTTTAATGAGTTTGAAAAAGAATAAAATAATTATACATTACAAAGGAGGAACGAATGTCATGGGCAAGCAAACTAGTTCTAGGCGCATGGAACATACTGATACTCGGTGCAAGGAGACATGTGCAGGATAAGGAAACTCGAAAAAATTTCTCCATGGGTCAAGGTGTCATATCACAAAGGGAAAAAGTTTTGCAAGGCTTGTGTTTAAGGAATTCTTTGAAGGTTCAGTTGAGAGCAGCATGGATCTGACATTAGGCCAAAGACACAAATATGAGACCCGCAATGCGATTAATCATGACACAACAAGACTCCTTCCATGTGAATTTTTACAATCCCAAAGAAGGTATGCTCGGTGGTTTTTTTATGTTTTAGAAAGTTTGAAAAAATGCTAAAAGAAGACTCCAAGGAGTTCCTTTTTTGCAATCAGTCTAGTCGGTTCAAAAAAAGGTTCAACTTATACTGAAAATATGTATCTTCAATACCATTTTAAAGAGTATGATTGAGAAACTATCACTCGCCTATCTTTTCAATTTAAAGGAGTATGAAAAGAGATTAATGATGGACTCACAACCTTTTTCTAGGTTTAGTCTCCTTAGCCCGAAAAGGTATAAAATACATCTTAGGAGAACTCTCCTGGCAAGACAAGCCTCCCGAGGCATACCTTTTTCTTGGATAATCTATTGGTCGGAAAAAGGGTTAAAATTGTGCCAAATAAATGTTCTTTCTAGACCAATTAATGAGTGTGAAAGGAACAAGGTCACTCGGAAATATTTTCATATTTAGGGAGTCTAAAAAGAGATTAACTATGGATTTTGAGGGGGTTCCTTTTTCATAAGTAATCTCCAAGGCCCGAAAAAGAGATAAACCAAAACCAGAGAGAATGTTCCTTTTTCAAAAATTTAGTCCCTCAGGCCCGAAAAAGGGTTAAACCTATGCCTGAGAATACTCTCCTAGCGAACCAAAGTTCCTAGGGTATACCTTTATTCATAAAATCAGTCGTCCAGACTGAAAAAGGGGTAAACTACCATCGGATAGATGTGCCTTCAAATTTGAGTTTGGCAAGCGTGAATGACAACAAGATCGCTTGACAATATTTTCAATTTTTGAGAGTCTGAAAAGGGCTTAAAGAAGACTCTAGGGGGGTTTATTTTCTCAAGTAATCTAGATGAGATCAAAATGAATAAATGAAGTCTCGTTGGATGTTGTTTTCAAAATTTAAGCGAGATTGAAAGACAACAAACCATGCTCATGATTAGGGAGTCTCATGGGTAAGGCCAAGAATGATGACTAGAAAGAGGAATGAGGCTTCAATATGTAATCATAGTGGGACTAACAAGGACTCCCAAGCCTATATAAAAAACTCACAACATGGACACCAACAATGTAGTAAAGGATCTACCTAGGGAATCCATGTAGAG
>ML809490.1:56433-82932 GCA_009831015.1 Picea engelmannii | reverse complement strand
TAGAAAATGTTTCCTATGGGGTGTGGCATGAAATGAAGCTCCTGAATCTACTACCCAAGACTCAGAAATATTATCTACAGAAAGAATCAAATCATCTTGTAACACATCACCTGTTACATTTGCTTCATGATTTCTCTCCTGCTATCCATCTCTTTGTTTGTTTGGAGCTCTACAATCTTTCTTCATATGTCCTTTCTTCCCAGAATTCCAGAACTCTATCTTTCCAAGTCTAGATTTGGATCTGCCCTTCCTAGAATTTTTGCGGTTCCCTGAGCCCTTTCCTCTATCCTTTTGTCTTCCCCTATTCTCCGTGTTCAATGTGTTTCCTAATGTCTCACCTGTGCTTTTCCATTGCATTTCCTCACTAAGGATAACACCAACAACATCATCAAATTTTAAAGTATTTGAACCAGAGACAGAGTTACTTATAGCCATGACCAAGCTGTTCCAGCTTTCTGGCAATGAGCACAAGATTAGAAGAGCCCTAACCTCATCATCAAAGTCCACTTTTATAGAACTTAGTTGATTAGTAACCGTATTAAATTCATTTAAATGATATGCAATAGACCCACCTTCTGACATATTCATATTAAATAATATCTTCATTAGAAATACCTTATTGGACGCTGAGGGTTTTTCATACAATTTGGCCAATGCATCCATCAAACCCTTCGTTGTCTTTTCTTTGGAAATATTGAAAGCCATTGATGCTGCCAGGCTCAGCTATATCGTTCCTAGAGCCTTTCTATCAAGAATCTCCCATTCTTCATCCTTCATGGTCGTCGGCTTCTTTGCTACTCCACCCAATGGTAGGAATAGATCCTTCTGATATAAATAATATTCCATCTTCATCTTCCATAACTGGTAGTTTTGGCTGTTAAATTTCTCGACCCTAAACTTTCCATCTTCCGACATTTCTCCCACTTGAACCAGGAACCCTCTTTTCCTGTGAGTTACCTTTCGCTCTGATACCAGTTGTTAGAAAAACAGGACTGTGGAGCAATAAAATAAAAACAAATGTGGAAACAAAACACAGAAGATACACAATACAAGAGAGACACAGAATTATGTGGTTCACCCAGTGTGGGCTACGTCCACCAGAGAAATTTTCAGGTCCTTCCTTTATTATTATATAGCAAATGAAGGGATACAACCTACAGCAAAACCCATTGTAACTTCCTCTTCTTTCTCTCACAATCTCCTCTCTCAGAATACAATATTCGCCATCAATCATAGCCGCAATACATTTCCCTCATAAAACAGGGTTGCCTTCTAGGGCAAAAAACCCTAACATAATCTCTACCGTTAGATCTACAACCTTATAATGAACGATCCAGATTTACAATGAAATTACAATATACATTTACAAGGCAATTTTTCCTTCGGGGGCTTCACCCCCGGACCCCACAGAGGGGATACCCTCCCTCTACACTCCCCTGCATGGAAGAGTGTACATACTTCTGGGGTGTAAATACTTCATGGGGTATAAAAATGGCTGAAAGTACAAGACATCTGAAACAAGAAGATAATCAGGCTCCACAACCAACAAAAAGGTCAAAAACCTCTTCCTCAAAATGCAAATTCAAGGAGCTACGGTGGATGAAAAACTTTCACTCTTGGACCAAGTAAGTAGAAATAAACCTCTCCCTTATTTTAATTCATATTTTTGCATTTAATTTTGTGTTTTTTAGGCACGCACCCTTGTAAAAGGATTTCGACTGCATGTATGGGGGTTGTCCATGCTCATATCACATATGTACGCAGGCAGAGTAATACTCATCACGTGTACATACGTGATTGTCTTAAATACAACCCGCATATGCCCTCTTTAAATTTCAAAAAAGAAAAAACTAAAGACTAAAAACTCTCCAACTTGTGTGTGATAGGATGTATGTTCACCGGAGAGAAAGGGAACATGAGGAGCTTGATGTTTTGGTCGAGGAGGATCCCAGAGCCATTACTATGCTAAAACAGTGTGGCTTTTGGAAATTCTTCCAGTTTCCATTCGTGAGGGCACAATCGATGTTTATCAATGCTTTGGTGGAGTATCGGCATCCTGATGCAGAGGAAATTATGTTAGAGGGTCAATCATTGACCCTGACTATAGATGATATCTATTTCTTGAACGACCTTTTTAGGAGAGGGGAACCGGTCAATTTTAGGACATTTCCTCTAGGGCCGTATAACATCGACGATTACATTGGGATGTGATGTGAGGATGGTACCAAGAAAGTAGTTTCCGAGGTGCAAATTCACAATATCACCAACCTCCACCTCTGCATTGTACATTTTATGATCGAGCAGATCACAGGATCCGCAACACTCCATCAGGCCTCCCATGCACAGATGCACTGTGAATTTTAGTGTTTGGAGACGACCATTTTTTACTGGACTACCACCATGTTGACATGCATGAAGAAACAACTCAGAGACTTTCATAGGAGTATGAACAACAAATTTAGGTTCAACACAGTTTTATGCTCTTCATTATTCGAGAGAATGCCTAGTCTCAGCCCGAGAGAGACAATATGGGGGAATTTTTCCTCCTTCCCGGAATTGTGCAAGTGGGTAGATTTGTTGCCTAGATAGGGTGGAGGAAGAAACCAGGAGGAATTTTGATAAATTATTTGACTAGTGGTCCTATCATATTCTTGTCATAGAGGACTATCCCTAAGTAGGGATTAGTTTCTTGAGAGATCCCGACATACCCGTGCCCCCTGGTGAGGAGTGCGATGAGATAGGTAACACTTTTAAAGTTATGAAATTTTTAAATTTTTATATTATCCTTTTTATGTGTATGTCATAGTACTAACTTAAAGATCTATTATATACAAATGTGGGACATGTTCGACCAGCAAAATTCGCCAGGACAAGGCATCGTCCTCGACCAGAGGTTGGACCAACAGGAGTAGGAGGACCAACAACTACAGGAGGACCCTGAGCTAGAGAGGTTGAGAGAGTGTTGCGGTGAGTAAAGAGAAACCTCACATATCACTCATTTAGTACCCATGGCAGAGATCAAGGATCTTCCCCCAACTATGCAGCCACATGTAGTAGGGGTGCCCAACACTTGGGTCCAGCTATTATGGCATCCTGAGAACATCGTGGTTCACTACAGTAGGGCCAATAGGCATAGACCGTAGATAGTATTGGAAAACTTATGTGTCGAGGGAACGTTTTGTACTATGTATTTGAGGAATTAATCCCAACAATGTATACCGGCTATTTTTCAGGCTTTAATGCCCGTTTTGTACTTATGACACTATTTTTTGGATATATATATATATACATATTTTATGTCTTATGGATGACATTTTTACAAATGTATTTACATGTGTATGTGTGTGTTTTACTTTTACATGTGAGAAACATGCCAATATAATACTTGATTAGCTAATATATCAGTTAGTTGGTTAGATCTCCTAGGAACATGAATATAAGTGATATAATCAAAATATTGTTCTAAGAGATGTAGCCTAAGGAATAATCAGTGAAGAGTGGGATCGTAAATGTTGTAAATCCCATTTAACTAGGACATCACCACTTGAGAATCTAAATAAACCCGGAGAAGAGAAGTACCATGTGACAAGGCATCATGTGATAACTCTATCACTGCACTATACTCGAAAACATTATTGGTTTCTTTGCCTAAACAAATTCCTCTAGAATATAGAAACTGACCACTAGGTGTACAAATCACCCAAGCTATGAAATAAATCCTTTGAGTGTGTCAGATAGCACCATCTACAAACCCAACATAAACTTATGATTCACTTGACATCTGCCACAGTGAAAAAAAGAACATAAATAACTACACTTCCATAAAACAAAAAGACAAAAATGTATAAAAATTTATACATATATACAAGAAGTCACTTTTAGGCGACCAACCTAATTATAATACTTCTTAAGGTAGAACCCATTTCTAGGCTTCGCTAAGTCATTACCCTCGAAATAAACCAGATGATAAGCACCCTTTTTTAATACCTCTTTCACAATGAAAGGTTCGAACCACGTGGGTTTGAACTTGCCTGCCCCCAAGGGATCTTTGTCTTGGTCGTAGACTAGGACAAGATCACCTTTAGAGAAAATCCAAGGGTGGATGGTACGATCATATTGACACTTGAACCGTTTCTTATGAGCCTCGTTAACCAAGGTTGCATCTCAACGCTATTCATCGAGTTTCTTGAGATATAAAAGATATTCCTCAAGCGGTGTAGTGTGGGGCAGTAGTTACACTACCAAATTTAGAGAAGGGATTTGGAATTCAATGGAAAAGATTTCCTCCAACTCTTAGACGAGTTCAAAAGGTGAAAAACTGGTAGCAGTCTTTACAGAAGTTCGATAAGCCCACAAATGCAAAAAATAACATCAAATGCCAATTTAACTTGGCCGAATTAATCATTCGTTGAAGAATAGTATTGAGAGACTTATTCACAACTTATACCTGACCATTCACTTACGGGTAATAGGGTGATGAATGTTCTTGTTTAAACCCAAGATTTTATATTAATTCGGTCATCATTTTTCTCTGGAAGTGAATTCCATGTCCAGTGACAATCTCCTTCGAGATACTGAATCTGGCTACTATCTGATTGGAAAGGAAAAGGCCAACATTTTCCATTTCATTGTTAAATGTTAGAATAGCTTCGACCCACTTAGTAAAGTATTTTAATGCTATGAAGCCCTCAAAATGTGGGTCAAGTGGACCTAGGGTTTTGACCTAGGGTTTTGGATCTAGGGTTTTGACACCTAGACTTTTTCCATGTAATGTATAAATAAAGGTCTAGAAGACTTGGCAAGGTTCGTTCTAGGTGGTTCATGGAGAGTATGATTATATGGGTCAATAGTTGATTCATAATATTTTGGCTAATGGTCGTTGATTGTTGTGTGAGAGAGAGAGAAGAAGGTTATTGTAGAGAGTTTGTATTGTAAGATATTCAGTTGGGTGCGAAGATCAACCCTGCAGCTGGGTGCATAGGGAGGGGAGAGAAAGAGAAAGAGAGATATCTTCAAGCTAAGAGTGTCGATAGAACTGTATGTTTCCATTTAGTATATCAAGAAGCACAGTTCTATGGACGTAGCCCTAGGAAGAGGGTGAACCATGTATATCTTGTTTTTCTCTGTGGTTGATGTTTTGTTCTTTTCTTTATGTTATACTGTTATTTCATTGTTGTGTTAGATCTGAGATATAAATTGTGAAGTAAGATTAAGACTGGTTGAAAATATCTAGATTGTTGTGTGTTGTTTCCCTGGATCCACTTTGCATTTCCTCTGGTTGTAGACACTTGTGTCTTGCAACCCCCTATTTCTACTTAGGGTGAGACTACATCTGCTTCACAGGTGTTGCTGAAAGGGCCAGTAGTTAGGGATTTTTGGTGTGCTATAAGAGTTGAACCCTGGGTATGCCCCTGTACCAACAAACGGTTCTATTGTCGAGACCGAGATATTTTTGAGGGAATGTCAAGGTAGTTTCCATCGAAGACATAGATTAATATGTGGATAGAAGAATAAGAAAAGGAATTCATTGAAGCCCAGAAAAAGAACCCTAATCTTAGTACATAAGATTGGTTGGGAAGGTATATCTTTACCGACATACGCGAGACTTTCTTTGGAGGAATTCATAAAGAGTTATATGATTGGTTAGCCAGATTAGCAGATACACAGTTCGAGATCAGATCTAGACCACTTATGGTTTGGACGTCGGCGTTGATCAATAAGGTCAAGAGAGTTGATAATGTTGTGTCAAGAACATTAGATCACTAGTTTGATAGCACCATTGGAGGGTACATTACTGAGTTTTCTATTGAAAACATAGAGTCATATAGCCAAGCAGAGAGATATTTCTTTAAGGGACCTAGAGGAAAAATTTTACACTTTTTGAAGTTGATGATCAAGATGCTATTGCATGAGAAGAACATCTTGAAGATACAGTAATCAGTCAGATTGAAAAGCTAATCTTCAAGAACTTGAACAGAAACAATGACACAGAGGTATGGCATACGCATAGTGGGAGAAACTTTAGAGAGGTTCCTTTGGTGAAAATGTTTGAGAAGATTCACGAGCCAATGGCATGCAAAGAATAGTTATTGAATGAGGAAAATTCAGAGTCTGCTAGGGAAGAAGAAGGGAAGACTAAAGAACCTTGTCAGGAAGAATCAAAAACTTCAGGGACTGTGCCTACCATCGAAGTAAGTACTATTACTCCTCCTGTTATTTTAGAAATGTTATCACACTAAATTGCCTTGGGTCTTTTAGTTTGTTTTTATATTTTTTAAAAGCCTTAAATTTTATTTTATTTTTTTAAATAAAAAATAAAAAATAGTTTTTTCATCCCTTTAAAGTCATGTTTGAAAGGACCCTTGGATGACTAAACTTTTGAGTCATAGATCATGTTTTGATCCTGAATTTGATTTTTTATCCTTGAACCCTTTTAGCTCATGGTTTATTCTTTTTGGTCCCTTTCATGATTTTCCCCTAGGTCGATACCTCCCATGATCAAGCTAATGTGACACACCTCTCTCCTCACTCATGACCTTAGAAGCATGCCTCATTATCCTCGCTTACCTATCTAATCATATTTTTGAATTGGAAGCGCTACCTACTCATCAGGAAGTTCTGTAGCACCTGTCATGTTTATCATACCACCATCCCAAGTCATGATTTCCATGACCGATACCATATCCCTTGTTTTCAGCACTAGAATTCAGTTAAAGAGCCTTCAAAAGATCTTTCATTTATGTTCCTGGATAACAGTTTCTAATTTTGAAAACACAACAGTGTTGCGCTACGTGAATTTTCCATCTCTGATCAGGCAAGCACATGTCAACCAAATCTTACGACTGTGTGAGATTCCAGGGCTGAAGTTTCATCATTTTTATCCTATGATTGCGTTGAAGAGATCAACAGGTGTCTACTAAGCATGTATCCACTGTTACCTCCTCTGCATATTAATCCTCACAGGAAATTTGTGATCATGTTTTTGTTTTGTTGAGTTTGCACAGTGGTAAAAGATTCATATTTGTCTGATATCCTCATCTAATCTCTTTTTCAGACATGTAAACCTCATGGATCGTATGTGAGTCAAATTTATGTTGCCTACCTTAGCCCTTGAAGTTGCAAGCTTTAGACAAGTCTATCCTCTGCGTATGTGTGGCACTACCCATAGGCATTTCTTAACCTCTCGATGCTTCCCCTGCCTCCTTTCATATCGAAATTAAATGTTTTACTCAGTTGTATAGGGTCAGCCTTGCCTACTTGAAACCCCATTCAAATTCTCCTGAGCATTACCAAACCATTACAGAGCCCTCAATATGAGTCATGGAGACCCCTAAATCGAAGAAGGCACATAAAGGAGGAAAGATAGTTAGGATAAAACCAATGGACATGATTCTTTTTAACACAGAACCCATGGCAAGAGAGGCATTTCAAAGAGTAGGGTGCATCTTCTTCTGTCAGAACATGCAAAGAGGCCATCCAGAGGTAGCAAGATAGTTTGCATTGCAGTTTGATGGTAAGAAAAATAAGGTTGGGGATTTGGAGTTTGAAGTGATTGAAGCCTCCATCTCAACCACAATAGGGATCCCCATTATAGGTGAAAGGTGGTTCAAATTCATGGCTTTGAGTTCAGCTTATGCAAAATATCTTTTTAAACCTGAAAATCAAGCCAGTGACATGTCCAAAAGTATGCCAAGGATCCAGTTGATTGAACAATTTGACTGACTATTGAAGATCATACAGAGATATTTTACTTGTGAAGGGAGATTCAACACATTATACCAGTACCATATAAGATTGTTTCTACATTTTACTGGTAAGGTTGAGATGAATATTCCTTATTACTTATTGAGGAGTATAGGAAATATGTCAGACAGGATACATGCCAAATATAAAGATGTAGATTCTAGCCTTTTCCACTCTGGATTAATCAGAATGATAGTATCTAAGGAATTGGGAAAGAAAGATATTTCATGGGAGCATTTTGTGGTTTCCTCTCATTTTAAGTTGGATCTAGCACCTACTCCTCAATCACAGAGGGCAAGTTCTTTTTCACCTACCAGTGCTACCAAAGAAGGAACCAGTAGGAAGAGAAAGGGTAGAGCCCCTGTTCAAGTGTCAGAGGTAAACAAGGAGATCATTGAAGTTGAGGAGGAATTTTGTCCTTCTCCACATAGATATTTTTCACCACCTCCTCCACCAGGGTTAGAAGAGGTGCCTCTTTCTACCAAAGTTACATCTAAGAGAAGGAAGAAGCTTATCTTTTCCCCTTCTCCTCCAGTAGTCTAAATCAAAGGTAAAATACCTTTCACAAGGACATCAGTTCCTAAGGAGGATTATAGAGAGAAGTCCTTACCAGATATCCCTATTCAAAGGAAGTTGGGGAAAAATATTGAAAAGCCTATAGAGGAGAAATTAGAAACCCTTGTACACAAGAATAAGGGGAAAGGTGCCAAAGGACCTTTGGAAAAGAGATATAAGACCTATGAGAAAGGAATTGAGAAGGCTATCAAAAGAAAACAAGAATCCCTTCTATAGAAAGGTAAAGGTGTTAAAAGACCTTTGGAGAGTAAAGAGGAAACCCCTGTGAAACACTTCGAGGAGCCTGTGGTAAGAAATGAAGAAACCACTATGCAGAGAGAGAAGGGTAAAAGTAAGGCCACTGAGAAACATGATGAGGTGTACAAAACACTTCCCATGCAAGAGGAAGAGGAGTCTAAGGAAAATCCTATTAAGACTGAGCATGCCACTGTCCCTCCTGACAGTCAGACCTACAAAAGACTTATCAAGCAACTCATAGATGCAAGGAAATAAATAGCTCATCTTAAAGAAGAAGAAAAGGTCCACTTGTCTCATATGGAAGAGCTCATGGTTGGCTACAATCATACCCTTGACTTGGCAAGGTTTGTAGTGAGAAAGGCTCTGCTCCTTCATAAATAGCTGAAGAATCTTTACAGATAGAATAGAGGATTTCAGTCTCAGAATAGGAAGCTAAAGGCAGAGTTGAAACACTTTCAAGATGAGGTATCCCAAAGGAATTTACAAGTGTTGGTCGAAGCTTCCATTGAGGATGATAAACCAACAACTAAGGAGAGCACATCTACGCAGAAGAAGCCTGTAAATGCCAAAAATAAGAAGTCTATTGTGTCAATTGAAGATCCTCTTTCTACTAGGAAGAGTATGAGGTTAAGTGTTAAAATGACAAAATAGTTGGTAAAGGGTAAGCCCCATTTTTGAAGATGTATATTTTTGGGAGGGTTAACCATTGTGCTAGTATTCGTTTTGCCATCTATACAGGCTTCTAGGTGTTTAACTATATGGATTTTGAATTTTTTGCTAAGTGATAGCTTCACCCAGTGGTAAAAGGAACCTAAGTAAAATGGTTATGTCATCATGAAAGGACACATACTATGCGGTACATATTCAATATTGAAAGGCGCTGCATTTTGGCAATGTTTCCCAAACCTATATGCAGACATAGCGTAAGTAACACTATGTAAAGGTGTTGTGCAATATTCTACAGAGAACAGAATCGTCATAAGGGTGCGACACAGTGGCACTACCCACAGGTGCTACGTAATATTTGGCAGGGATCATTTTTTCACACAGGCGCAACACACAGGGGTGCTACCTAATGGAGCTACTAAATATTTTACAGGCGCTACCTTCTCTTCTTGTTCTTTTTTACGGTGCGCTACCTAGAGTTGCTACCCAAGGAAATTTCTAGAAAACACCAGGAATATAGGAGGACTAAGCCAATAACTTTTTGATAAGTTGATGATGGAGAAATTTACAGAAGTAGTAGTTGGCATTTCAAGGACAACTACAGGCTCCAAAAGGACACATGGAAAAATAGGAGTTGAGAAAAAAAAGAAGATCAAAGCAGCTAGAAGCATGATTGGATTAGTCGCCAACATTTCCCCGTTTTATAGCATAGGTTGTTATTCTAGCTGTTAGAACAAATAAATGTTGAGAGATTTTCAAGGGAAACATGCCAGCTCGTACCTCCAGCTGTTGCCTCCCTTTATTGTTATAAATAGATAGATCAATTGCTTTAGTAGGTTTGGATGGTTGAGCAAGGCTCCCTTTATTTTGTAATATTTTGATGAAGTAACTAGGATCTAGTGATGTACTAGACTTAAGATTTTTTGGCTCATAGAAATCAACTTCCTTTCTAGTCTATCTGTTTTTGTTGCTAAATTTTCATGATTTGAAGGATTCACATGAATTATTGTGGTGATGTGATGGTGGATGTTTGATCATTATATTATCATGATGTTTATTTAACTTTTCTTAGTTTCTGATGTCAAGAAGATCTTGTGATTAGAAACTTTCTTCCTTAGACTCTTGTAGACATGTTGTTTGTAGCAGTCCCTACACTCCTCTCACTCAAGTCTTCCCTCTATTCATACTTACTCCCAAACTACTGATAGAAGTTAGCCAATACCTTAAGTGTTGGTGCATGCTAGCCCTGTTGTCTGAGTTAGAACATTACCATTTGAGTCCTTTTCCATTTGACCCGTTAAAACACTCTATCATTCACACATAGCTTGATGGGTACTGGGATTTCCTTCCATGCAATCTGAAGGTGACTCCTAGTGATAACATTATTGGAGTCATTGCCAGGGAACGATTTGAATACTTTTCCATGGGATTAAAATGACATAGTATTCTAGTTCTAAAGGTTCATTAGAACTCAGTGCTTCAAAGATTGCAGACTGCACCTGGATACTCCATTGTTTCAGCTCTGGCACCTAAAGGAAGACATACGAGATCAAATCCACAGCTACCTTTGGTACCACCTAAGGTTGACCCAGAGAGGATAATCAAGAGAGGAAAATATTCCCAAAAATTTGTTATGTTGTTGCTACAAGTGCTTCTAGTAAATTGCCTAATTATACTCTTGATACTCCAACTGTGTTATCAAGTAAGCTTCCTTTATCTTCTACTGAAGTATCTAAAAATATTGATTTTGAAGAGTTTCCTATTAAATACTCTTCCTTTGAGAATGAATTGAAAGAGGAAAACATTGATATATTTTCTTCCCCTGTTATTGAGAAGTGTTTCAATCTTGATAGTTTTGAAGATTTCCCTACTCTATGTTTTTCCACACCCCTTTTTGTTAAAACGTTTCATACCAAAGAAGTAGTAACTTCATCTCCCTCTTAGAACTTACCATCCTCTTCAAATGCTCAGCCTTCTATTGTGAAAAATGAACCCCCCCCCCTTCATCTGTTCCTTCCTCTCCTAATCTACATATAGTCAAGTCTCCTTCTCCTTCTTGTTCACCAAGAATCCAAAATCAAATGGAAGTTGTTAACCCCTCTTCTAATAGGATGGATTCCATAGTGATTGCATGATATGATATTCTACTTTTAACTCATCCACTGGATTCTCTTCCCCCTGGAGATTATTTGAAATACATGCCTAAGTTCACGGGAGAAGAAGATGTAACAACTGAGGAACATCTTGTTGCTTTCTACAGCTTTGCAGATAACCAAAATATTGAAAATGAAGATGTTTGGATGAGGGTTTTCATCCAAATCATGTTTGGTGAGGCTAGGAAGTGGTTCAGGGGTATAGCCCCTGGATCCATTACTGGTATTGAGTCATTGGATGAATCTTTCTTGACGCATTGGGGTGACAAAAAGGATTTTTTGTACTACATCACTGAATTTGCATCTTTGAAAAGGAAAGAAGGAGAGTCTGTCTTTGACTTTTCTAAAAGATTTAACAAAAGGTACAAGAAAATCCCTGATGAGATCAAACCCACTGAAACCACGACAAAAATCGCTTATGCCAGTGCTTTTGATTCCAAATTCTACCTCCTTTTGAGAGAAATAAGGTCGCCTTCGTTGGTTCCTATGAAAGATGTTTCCTTAGAGGTAGAATCCAACATAGTGGCATCAGATAAACTCAGGGGGAAATCTGATAGGGATAGGAGAAAAAGTAAAGATGAATCTTTGACTTCTGATTCCTTTGTTGTCCATTCTCAAGTAGATGAGTTGACCAAATTAGTAAAATCTCTCGCCACTGAAATTGAGAAATTAAAATCTAAAGGAAGATAGCCATATAGAAATGCTCAAAACACTTAAAATAGAGGTAATTTCAGAAGACCCAACAATGTTCCCCAAATCCTTCCCAGAAATAGAGAGAGAGATGATCAGAAGGTACAAGCTCCTTTGAAAAATAATTTAGTGGCAGATGAAGAAGAAGAGGAGGTTGAAGTTGATCCTGAGATTCATTGTTTAGGTGATACTTCCCCATCCCCACACTTGACTCAATCCTCTTATGAGAAATATTTAATGGATATTCAAATTAATGAGTTAAGAAAGGGAGAGAAAGAAAAGGAAAATCCTGGTAGATATAATTTGAGATCTAAGAAGAATGTAGAAAAAACTGAAGCCCCTAATTAGCCTGTTCAGAAAGAAGATCCTGCCAAGGCTGTGACAATGAGCAGCAAGGAAAAAGACTCCCAAAACCCACAAGTTCTGATCTAAGATCCTCCTCCTGAAACCAAAGAGATCTTCAAGTCTTCCCCTTCCTTCAGTTTTGAGAATGAGATCCAGAAAATAAAGGTCCCTGTACCTTTTTTGGAATTGATAAAAAATGAGGATTTTAAAAAATATTTATCCAAAATGTTACGGCCAGAATATCTCCAAATGCCACTGATTCCATAAATCTGCAAGACGAAAAACCAGCAATGATTTTAGGTCCTTTGATAGAAGACAGAGATGACTCATCCTCACCTTTTTATACTTCACTCAATATACATGATAAGGTGTTACAAAATTGTCGCATGGATTCAGGGGCATCCCAGAATCTTATGCCAAAATATATTATGGATGAACTTGGGTTAGAAGTCACAAAGACCTATCATGATTTATATTCTTTTGACTCCAGAAAAATCAAATTTATTGGAGTCATTAAGGATATGGTAGTGACCTTATTTCAGCTGCCCATGAAGAGTATACTTATGGATATCGTAGTTGTTGATGTTCCCCCCAAGTTTGGTATGCTCTTATCAAGATCCTAAATAAAAAGACTTGGGGGAACCTTGCAGATGGATCTCTCTTATGCTACTATTATTTTTTTTGGGGGAGAGCATAGAAGACTTTACAGGGAAGATCAATTGTATTACATAATTAGTGATGAAGCAAACCCCACCAATCACCCTGTTTTTTCTTTTGATATAGATCTGTGATCTAGTATTTTGCAGCTCACAGATGCCCCGGAAGACCCTTTAGAAATCAACAAAAAAGTCCATCAACTTTTCTTAAGAGCCTCCTCTAACTACTTTTGTATGGAAGATGTTCTTTGATGGAGCTTCTTCCAAAAAAGGTATTGGTGTTGGGGTGATCTTTATCTCACCAACTCAAGAAACTATATCTTTGTCATATAAACTAGAATTTGAGACTACTAATAATGTGGCAGAGTATGAGGCTCTTGTATTGGGTTTGAGGGTATCAAAAGACATGGGGATAGAGGAATTGTCAGTATTTGGGGATGTTGAATTGATATTCCATCATATTAAAAACCTTTATCAAACAAAGCATCCTAGGCTTAGATCTTACAGAAACGAAGTATGGGATTTAGTGGATAGTTTTTTCTCTACTTTTAATATATTATTCATTCCTAGAGAAGAGAATATTATGGATGATTCTTTGGTTGTATCAGCAAGAAACTTCAGAATTCCTATACCACCAAAAATCAAGTATGATGTAGAAGTTAAATACAGACCTTCTATATCGGACAATGTAAAATATTGGAAGGTGTTCGAAGATGATTTAGAACTTAAAAATTTTATTGAGATAGTTGATGAATTTTCTGCATTGCACATTGATCAGGATCATGATCCATAAATCACTCCTCATGCTGATGTTTTCCTCAATAAAATTGATAATCATCACATTGTACAATTGCATAGAAATTATATACCAAAGGGACTGGTTCCTTTGGAAATATTATTTGATGGGAATGATGTGGCATTGAAAGGGAAGATATCCACTGATGATGTTGATATCACTGAGTGCAATGTGGGCACTGAAAAGGATCCAAAATACGTCAAACTATCAAGCAACCTATCAGAAAAGCAGAGGGCAGAATACACCAAGTTGTTGAAATAACTTGTTGATGTATTTTCTTGGACTTATGAAGATCTTGGAACTTATGACAAAAGCATAATAAAGCACAAGATCCCATTAAAAGAAAACACCAAACCTTTCAAGCAAAAGTTGAGGCAAATCAATCCTATGTTGTTGCATTCCATGGAGAAAGAAGTTAAGAAGATTTTAGATGCAAAAATTATCATTCCTTTGAGGTATTCCAAATGGGTAGCCAATTTGGTCCCAGTAAGAAAAAAGAATGGGGAAATCAGAGTTTGTGTCAATTTCCAGAATTTGAACAGAATCTCAAAAAAGGATAATTATCCTTTACCCAAGATGGAGCACATATTACAAAAGGTGAAAGGAAAAGCCAGGATGTCTATGGTTGATGGATTTTTTGGATACAATCAAGTATCTGTTTTTCCAGAAGACAGGGAGAAGATGGACTTCACCACTCCTTGGGGGACATTTATGTATGCCAAGATGCCCTTTGGTTTGATGAACACAGGGGAAAATTTTCAGCGAGCTATGGACATAGCATTTATTGGGGAAAAGGATAATTTTGGTGTTATCTATTTGGGTGAAATAACTGTGTATTATCAGTCTGATAAGGAACATTGTGATCATTTAAGAAATGTTTTCTTGAAATGCAGAAAATTTGGCCTCTCTTTGAATCCGAAAAAATCATTGTTTGCCATGAAAGAAGGAAATATATTGGAGCATATCATGTCAACTGAAGGGGTAAGGATTGATTCCAGTAGGGTTGAGGCTATACAAACTTTTTCACTCCCTAGATCTAAAAAGAGGTACAATCTTTTCTGGGAAAAATCAACATTTTGAGAAGATTTGTGTCAAATTTTGTTGAGTTAGTTAAGTATATCACAGCCATGTTGAGGAAGGATAGTGAAATCAAATGGAATGTTGAGGACCGTGATTCTTTTGATCAAATAAAGGAAGCCTTGACAGAAGCCCTGGTTCTTGTCAGCCCTGACTACTCCAAATATTTTCTTATTTTTTCTTTTGCCTCTTTTGATACAGTAGCAGCAGTCGTATTGCAGAAGAACGTTGAAGGCTTAGAGCAGCCCATTGCCTTTTTCAGTAGGGAATTAAGAGATGCATAACTAAAGTATGATAGTATGTACAAGAAAGCCTATGCACTAGTTAAATATCTTAAGTCTTTCAGAGTTTATGTGATGCATTCAAGAGTTATTGTTTATGTTCCATCAGTTGCAATGAAATAAATTCGTATTCATCCTGATATTGACAGAAAACACAGCAACTGGATTTCTAAACTACTTGAATTTGATTTGGATATTAGGCCCACAAAATTGATTAAAGGCTAGGGTTTGGCCAAGCTCTTGGATGAATCGAATTTCTCAGCACTGGGGGTGAATTTCATTCACTCATGTTCAGAAAATCAGCAGGATGAGATGAATGATAAAGGCCCTCAAGTCATTTCTACATTGGAAGATTGCATCTTGTACAAAGACATTATATTTTTTCTGTAAAATTTACAGCCCCCAAGTGGTATGGAAAGGAACAAGGTGAGGGCCTTAAAACTCAAATCAATAAGGTATTGCTTTGTTGACCAAATTTTGTATTGGAAGGATCCATTGGGAGTGATTTTAAGATGCCTAGATCCCCAAGAAACCCAAAGGATTATGTCTGATTTTCATGACAGTTTATGTGGGGGGCATCATTATTGGAGAACCACGGCATACAAGATCCTCAAAGTTGGGTACTTCTGGCCCAGTTTGTTCATGGATGTTTGTGCTAAGATCTGAGCATGTGCTAAGTGTCAGAAGTTTTCCAGAAAGTAGCAGCTTAAGTCTTTTCCATTGAAACTTGTGGCAGCCTCAGGACCCTTCCAACAATGGGGCCTTGATTTTATCGAGAAAATCCATCCTGCTTCCAATGGCCAACATAGATGGATATTGACTGCTACAGATTACTTTACTAAGTGGATAGAGGCTATTCCTACCAGGAATGCTTCCCACAAAGTGATCATTGGTTTCCTTGAAGACATTATGGCGAGGTTTGGCTGTCCAAATAGAATCATCACTGGTAATGTTGTGGAATTCAAGGCTGAACCATTCATTCAGTTGTGTGAATAGTTTGGGATCACTTTGATTCATTCTACCCCTTACTATCCGCAGGGAAACGGGCTTGCAGAATCCTTGAACAAAAGAATTATAAAGATCATTAAAAAGTTGTTAGAGGATAACAAAAAGGCATGGGATTTGAAACTCAAATTTTCTCTATGGGCTGACAGAGTGACAGTGAAAAGGGACTTGAGTCTTTCTCCTTTCCATCTGGTTTATGGAGTTGAGTTTGTTTTCCCTTCTCATCTTTCCTTGCCTGTAGCAAAATTTTTACAGGATTATCAAGGGGATCCAGATCATATGATTAGGAGTATTCAGCAGTTGGTTGAAGTGCAACAGACTCAGGAACATCTTGTATATAACACATATGATCCTCAACTGAAGATTAAGCAGGCATTCGACAAGAAGGTGAACAAAGAGGATTTTCAACTGGGTGATCTGGTGCTCAAGTGGGATGCACCGAGGCAAGATAAAGGCAAGCACAGTAAATTTGAAGCTTTATGGGTCGTCCCTTTCAAACTATCGGAGGTATTCTCTAATAACACTTTCAAGTTGCAGAATATGGAGGAAGAAGAAGGTTTTGGTGGCCCTGTCAATGGGAATTTTATGAAAAAGTACTTTTCTTGAGCCTTGAGTGGCTCTTCATGTCATTGTAAATATCATTTCCTTTTTTATTTTTTTTTCAATAACTGACCTCATAGCCCTAGGATAAGGCACTGAATATACTCATTCTTGGCAGCCCGTAGGGGGCATGCCATCCCCTATGGAGCCAATGTTATCACACTAAATTGCCTTAGGTCTTTTAGTTTTTTTTATCTTTTTTAAAAACCTTAGATTTTAATTTTTTTTAAAACCTAAAAAAAAAAATTCATCCCTTTAAAGTTATGTTTGATAGGACCCCTTGGATGACTAAACTTTTGAGTCATAGCTCATGTTTTCATCATGAATTTGATTTTTGATCCTTGAACCCTTTTATATCATGGTTTATTCTTTTTGGTCCCTTTCATGATTTTCCCCTAGGTCGATACCTCCCATGATCAAGCTGATGTGACACACCTTTCTCCTCACTCATGACCTCACAAGCATGCCTCATTGTCCTCTCTTACCTAGCTAATCATATTTTTGAATTGGAAGCATTGCCTACTCATCAAGCAGTTCCGTAGTGCCTGTCACATTTATCATACCGCCATCCCAAGTCATGATTTCCACAACCGATACCATATCCCTTGTTTTCAGCGCCAGAAGTCAGTTAAAGAGCCTTCAAAATATCTTGCATTTATGTTCCTGGATAACGGTTTATAATTTTGAAAACAAAACAGTGTTGCACTGCGTGAATTCGTCGTCTCTGATTAGGCGACCACATGTCAACCAAATATTACTACTGTGTGATATTCCAGGGCCGAAGTTTCCTCATTTTTATCCTATATTTGCGTTGAAGAGATCAACAGGTGTCTACTACGTAGGTATCCACTGTTACCTCCTCTGTGTATTAATCCTCATAGGAAATTGGTGATCGGGTTTTTGTTTTGTTGAGTTTGCATAGCAATAAAATATTCATCTTTGTGTGATAGCCTCATCTCCTCTCTTTTTCAGACCTGTAAACCTCATGGCCCGTATGTGAGTCAGATTTTTGTTGTTTTCCTTAGCCCTTGAAGTTGCAAGATTTCGACTAGTCTATCCTCTACGTATATGTGGTGCTACCCAGAGGCATTTATTAACCTCTCGTTGGTTCCCCTGCCTCTTTTCATCTCAAAATTAAACGTTTTACTCAGTTGTATAGGGTCAGCCTTGCATACTTGAAACCCCATTCAAAGTCTCTTGAGCATTACTAAACTGTTACAAATCCCTCAGTCTGAATCATGGAGACTCCTAAATTGAAGAAGACACATAAAGGAAGAAAGATAGTTAGGGAAGAACCAGTGGGCATGTTTCTTTTTAACACAAAACCCATGGCAAGAGAGGCCTTTCAAAGAGTAGGGTGCATCTTATTTTGTTAGAACATGCAGAGAGGCCATCCAGAGGTATCAAGACAGTTTGCATTGTAGTTTGATGGTAAGAAAACTATGGTTGGGGATTTGGAGTTTGAAGTGACTGAAGCCTCCATCTCAACCGCAATAGGGATCCCCATTATAGGTAAAAGGTGGTTCAAAGCCATGGATTTGAGTTTATCTTATGAAAAAGATCTTTTTAAACCTGAATATCAAGCCAGTGACATGTCCAAAAGTATGCCAAGGAGATAATTGATTGAACAATTTGACAAACTATTGAATATCATACAGGGATATTTTACTTCTGAAGGGAGATTCAACACATTATACCAGTACCATATAATATTGTTGCTACATTTTACTGGTAAGGTTGAGATGAATATTCTTTATTACTTATTTAGGAGTATAGGAAAGATGTCAAACATGATACAGGCCAAATATAAAGATGTAGATTCTAGCCTTTTCCACTATGGATTAATCAAAATGCTAGTATATGAGGAATTGAGCAAGAAATATATTTCATGGGAGCATTTTTTGGTTTCCTCTCATTTTAAGTTGGATCTAGCACCTACTCCTCAATGACAGAGGGAAAGTTCTTTGTCACCTATCAGTGCTACCAAAGTAGGAACCAGTAGGAAGAGAAAGGGCAGAGCCCCTGTTCAAGTGTCAGAGGTAAACAAGAAGGCCATTGAAGCTGAGGAGGAAGTCTATCCTTCTCCACATAGATATTTTTCACCACCTCCTCCACCAAGGTTAGAAGAGGTGTCTCCTTCTACCAAAGTTACATCTAAGAGAAGGAAGAAGCTTCTCTTCTCCCCTTCTCCTCCAGCAGTCGAAATCAAAGGTAAAAGACCAGGGATTCCTATTCAAAGGAAGAAGGGGGAAAATATTGAAAAACTTGTAGAGGAGAAATTAGAAACCCTTGTACAAAAGAAGAAGGGGAAAGGTGCCAAAAGACATTTGGAAAAGAGAGATAAGACCTATGAAAAAGGAATTGAGAAGAATGTTGAAATAAAACAAGAATCCCTTGTATAGAAAGGTAAAGATATTAAAATACCTTTGGAGAGTAAAGAGGAAACCCCTGTGAAACACTTCGAGGAGCTTGTGGTAAGAAATGAAGAAACCACTGTGTAGAGAGAGAAGGGTAAAAGTAAGGCCACTGAGAAACCTGATGAGGTGTACAAAACACTTCCCATGCAGGAGGAAGAGGAGTCTGAGGAAAATCCTATTAATACTGAGCATGCCACTGTCCCTCTTGACAGTCAGACCTACAAAAGACTTATCAAGTAGCTCAGAGATGCAAGGAAGGAAATAGCTTGTCTTAAAGAAGAAAAAAAGTTCCACTTGGCTCAGATGGAAGAGCTCATGATTGGCTACAATCATACCCCTAACTTGGAAAGGTTTGCAATGAGAAAGGATATGCCCCTTCATAAACAGTTGAAGAATATTTACAGATAGAACAAAGGCTTTCAGTCTCAGAATAAGAAGTTAAAGGCAGCCCTGAAACACTTTCAAGATGAGGTAGCCCAAAGGAATTTACAGGTATTGGTCGAACCTGTCATTGAGGATGATAAACCAACAACTAAGGACAACACAGCTACGTAGAAGAAGCCTGTAAATACCAAAAAGAAGAAGTCTATTGTGTCAATTGAAGATCCTCTTTCTACTAGGAAGAGTATGAGGTTAAGTGTTAAAATGACAAAATAGGTGGTAAAGGGTAAGCCCCATTTTTTAAGATGTATCTTTTTGGGAGGGTTAACCATTGTGAAAATATTAGTTGTGCCATCTATACAGGCTTCTAGGCATTTAGCTATATGGATTTTGAATTTTTTGCTAAGTGATATCTTCACCCAGTGGTAAAAGGCACCTAAGTAAAATGGTTTTGTCATCATGAAAGGACACTTACTGCGCAGTACATATTCAAGATTGAAAGGCGCTGCATTTTGGCAATGCTACCCAAACCTGTATGCAGACGCAGCATAAGTAACGCTACGTAAATGTGCTGCACAATATTCCACAGAGAACAGAATCGACATAAGGGTGAGACATAGTGGCACTACCCACAGGCTCTACGTAATATTTGGTAGGGATAATTTTTTCACACAAGGGCACTACCTGATGGAGCTACCAAATATTTTACAGGTGCTACCTATAGGCGCTACCTTCTCTCCTTGTTCTATTTTACGGTGCACTAAACAAAGTTTCTACCCAAGGAAATTGCCATCAAACACCAGGAATCTAAGAGGACTAAGCCAACAACTTTTTTATAAGTTGATGATGGAGAAAGTTACAGAAGTAGCAGCTGGCATTTCGAGGACAACTACAGGCTCCAAAATGACACATGGAAAAATAGGATTTGAGCAGCAAAAGAAGATCAAAGCAGCTAGAAGCATGATTGGATTAGTCCCCAGCATTTCCCTGTTTTATAGCATAGGTTGTTATTCTAGTTGTTAGAACAAATAAATGTTTAGATATTTTCAAGTGAAACAGGCTAGCTCATACCTCCAGTTGTTTCCGCCCTTTCTTATTATAAATAGATATATCAATTTCTTTAGTAGGTTCAGATGGTTGAGCAAGGCTCCCTTTATTTTGTAATATTTTGATGAAGTAAATAGGATCTAGTGATGTGTTGGACTTAAGACTTTTTGGCTAATAGAAATCAGCTTCCTTTCCAGTCTATTTTCTTATGTTGCTAAATGTTCATTCTTTGAAGGAGTCACATGAATTATTGTGGTGATGTGATGGTGGATGTTTGATCATTATATTATCATGATGTTTATTTAGCTTTTCTTAGTTTCTGATGTCAAGAAGATCTTGTCATTAGAAACTTTCTTCCTTGGACTCTTGTAGACCCGATGTTTGCGGCAGTCCCTACACTCCTCTCACTCAAGTCTTCCCTCTGTTCATACTTACTCCCAAACTACTGATAGAACTTAGCCAATACCTTAAGTGTTGGTGCATGATAGCCCTGTTGTCTGAGTTAGAAAATTACCATTTGAGTCCTTTTCCATTTGACCCGTTAAAACACTCTATCATTCACATATAACTTGATGGATACTGGGATTTCCTTTCATGCAATATGAAGGTGATTCCTAGTGCTAACAAGAAGCACTAAGTAACTAGAGTAACCAGAGTAGCGAGAGTTATCAGAGCACTATTACCATCAGTTCAGTACATACTCAGTCAATAAACCTAGGAAGATCTATGGTAGATGAAATGAGATTACCTATATTCAGAGGAGATGGATTTGAAGATCTTGATGGGCACTAGTTCTTATGAAAAGATGTATGGAGTATTAATCAAGTCAATGACGAAGTTGTTAAGAGAGATTAGTTTAGTACTACCTTGAGAGACCGGACACTGAGCTAGTACATGAAGTTTGTTAAATGGATTGTACAGCCTAAACTGTTGAACGATATCAAGACTGTGTTGAGTGCAGAATTCAAGAAACCCAAGTCGGAGTCACATTGCATTATAGAACTGAAAAAATAAAGTAGAGAGTAGTTGAACCCGTTTGGGAGTTTGATCAGAGGTTTAAGACCTTGATAGGCCATTTGAGTTTTCATATTTTAGACGAACAGAATAAAGAATGGTTCATTGTTTCCCTCTTACCACACATCAGAGTTCCTCTAATGAAATAGAAGATCGCTTCGCAGGCCGAGGCACTGGAGATTTCCATGAAACTAGAATGCTCCCCTATGGGAGAATCCATCTCATGTATGAATCAAATTTTGAGTCAGCTAACTATCTTATCTCTATAGGTCGAATATATCAAGAAAGAAAAGGGAAAAGATAAAAGAGAAGACATATGGTGCATCAGATGAAAATCAGAGGGCCATGACAAGGAACAATGTCCCTATTTAATGAGTACAGGGATTCTGATCTTTTGAATCTCATGTTCGAAATTGAAAGAAGACATAGGCTTTGGGATTTCTCTAATTTCAGGAACATGATTATGGACAATGGGAGAGAAAGGTTGAGCCCTCTTACCTCTGTGGGTGTCTACTACTTCATTAGCAGGTTTCTCTGTTCTAGTGGATTGCTCAGGAACATCAGGTGATGCTATCCTTTTGTCGGACCTTAGGTTGTACCTGCCTCGACCGCTGCCAGCTTTGTCTCCCTTGCTCAATTCATTTCGTTGGCCATCCATGAGAGACTCTTCATAAGAAGTCTGAGTGAGATGAGGAAAAGGAGGAGTATCTTCTACGCATTGGATTTTAGGCTCGGGCTCGTCTGTTTCCCCTTCTTCTTCATCAGCCACAAAATTGTTCTGAAAGGGAGCCTGAATTATTTGGTCGTCTTTGTCTCTTCCTCTCTCTGTGTGCATAGTCGGGGGAGCAATATTATTTGGCCTCCTGAAACTCCCTTTATTTTCGGTGTTCTAAGGGCCCTTATACATTTGCTTCCTTTCCACCTTCAATCTCTCCACCTCTTATTTAAGGAAGTTCATTACTTGGGTTAGCTCATTTACTTGAGGGTGGGGCAGTGATGGGTCGGAAGTTGAGGCTTCCGATTTTTCCTTTCTTCTGTCTGTGTCGGCCTGGTTTCTCAGTCTGTCAGTTGCCAATATGTTGGATTCCAGTTCTATAGCTGCATCTTGCATCTGAGATAAAGAGGTGGCTCTTATTTCTCTCAATAGCAGGCAAAAATTGGGATCAAACGTGCCAGCATATGAAATTTGGGCGGAGGCCTCTGAGGGCTTAATCTCTGCAGGAATCTTGTTATACATTTTATTGAATCTTTTGGAGAAGTCAGAGACAGATTCTCCATCCATTTTTTTAAGAGCCCCAAACTCTGTCATGTAATACATATAATCCTTTCTGTCTCCCCACTGTCTCAGGAAAACACTATCTTGAACCTCAATTCCAACAATAGATACGGGGGCTAGTCCTCTAAACCATTTCTTGACCTCACCCTCCAGGCTCTGGAAAAAGACTCTCATCCAGACGTCTTCATTTTCAATGTTTAGGTTGTCTGCATAACTGTAAAAAGCATCCAAGTGATCCTCAGCAGTTATGTCTCCCTCCCCACTGAACTTGGTCATGTACTTCAAGTAGTCTCCAGCAGGGAGAGGATTCATAGGATGTGGTAGGATTAAAGGAGCATATCTAGAAGCAACTATGGAGTCCATTCTATTCAGAGGGGGATTAGCACCAGCCATAGGAATATTAGGTAGAGGAGAACTCAGAGGATAAGGAGTATGGACGGGAGATGTTGGCAAAGAGGTTCTTGGAGGAGACAATGGAGAAAACAGAGAGAGAGCCAAGGGACCTGAGTGTGCAGATGCTTCTCTCTGAGTAGTAGTAGCGATAAGAGGAGGGGTGGTGTAAACTTCAGAAGCTTGAGGTCTGTGTTGAGGCACGAACTTCAGGGAGGGGGGACTGACAAGGATCTCTCCTTCTGATACCAGACTAGGAGAAGAAAACTCAGCAGGAACACTCCCGAAATTCAGAAAACGGGAAACCTCAGAGGAAGGACGACTAGGAAGCTGAGAATAAGAAAATGGAGTTCTCACAGAAGGGGAAGGTGCATTACCTATTTCAGCGATGGAAACCTCTTTCACAAAGTGTTGGAAATACTAGAACAACTGAGGGGGGGGGTGAATCAGTTGTTTATAAGGTTAAACAATTTTATGCCTTTTAAATAATTATTAAGATTTCTTCATGTGTCATCAACCAATCATACAGCATATGGAAAGTAAGAGTAAAGATCATTAGTCACACATAAAATACACACAGAGACAGATTTTCACGAGGAAACCCATAAAGGGAGAAAACCTCTTCTTCTTCGAAATGATAGGCAGTCTTTTTATGTTCTGTACATCATTTACAATTGAGCACTAACTCAATGTGAGGTTGCTACCTCTGTTTTACAAGCTGCAACTTGTTTGAGAGCTCCAACTCTCTGATTTCTCTAGCACCCACTAGAAGGAAGCACCAACTCCCTGAAAACTCCAGCACCAACTGGATGGAAGCACCAACTTCCAATTACACAGGCTCCAACCTGCATAACAGAGAACATTTGTTCTCCCTAGCACCACCCTGCCACCCTAGTTTCTCTGGCTGCAACCAGATGGAAGATCCAACTTCCTTTGTTCAAGCACCCACTTGAACTTCTAAGGACAACAGTCCTCCCGAGCACCTCCCAACCTCCCTTAAATATAAATGGTTAAATACACATTCAACTTTACAGATAAATTAGTTCTTACCAGTCTTTCTTTGTTCTTTAATTCTGGTCTTCTGTTCACTGTTCTGCTACTCTACTCTTATTCAACATGTCTGCTCTGTGTCATGTCTTTTTTCATTCTGCTCTGCTTCTGTTCTGTCCATCATGTTGCTCTTCTTCTGTTCTCGTTCTGCACAGTTCCTTCACTGTTTACTATTCCTCTCCTCATCTTCTTTTTCTTACTGTTTACACATTTTTCATTCAGAACGATCAACCAAATTCGGTCTCATTCATTTTCTTTTATACACCTTTCTTTAACGATTCCACTTCCCCTTCCAATGGGAAATCCAACGACATCTTTCTTGGCAACTGAAACGCTAACCCCTTCATCATTCTCAGTTGGTTTCACTTAACGGATTTACAACTGAAGTGTTAATGTGTGAGGAACAACATCAACCCTCCGATCACTTACTTGATCCAACGGTTCAGATCCCATCGGGATTTCACCCATCGCGATTTCGGCATTTGCGATGTCAAAAATCACAAGCCCTTCGGACTCGCAATTCTCTGATTCCCGATGACTCCTTTCCACTCGCTAGCCCTGCTGGCTATAGGCCCATATGACCATCTATCATGTGACCGCCACCATACCTCTCGTCGGGGTTTTGAGGTTTACAATGATAATGTGCATTCACCCCTTGGACTTGCAATATGCCGATTCCCGACATCCTCTGTACTCCTTACACCTGTCCTACATTAACTCCTGGGTGGCCCATAGCCTATACCTCTTATCAAAAAATCGCGTATCGCGATTTCGTGATGTCTAATGTTCAAATTTCTTGTCAATACCAAAACCCGAACCCCAAAACTCCGAACAGGGCTATGATCTACGGTTCAGATTCATTCTTATCCAACGGCTGTGATTACTTCGCGAAATCGCATTTCGCGATTTCGGATTTCTTGATGCATTGTGTTTTTGACATATCAAATCCCGATCCCTGAAACTCCGATGCCACCTGGTTGTGCCACGTGTCCCTAGCTGACGTGGACTGCTGACGTGAATTAAATCGACGATCTAGATCGTATGTTGATCTGACGGTTCAGATTCCGTCGGGATTTCGCATATCGTGAAATCGGGGTTTTCGTTGCATTATGTTCTTTGCATTATGAACTCCCGATCCCCGAATCTTCGATGCCACCTGTCCTCTACGCTGTCATCACACATGATCTAACATGTATTAAACACTGCCACGTGTCACTCTAATTCATTACTTGTGTGTGTCTGAAGTGTTGAATTTGTCTGACACTTGTCACTACCTGGTTGTGCCACGTGTCGCTTAGCTGACGTGGTCTGTTGACGTGGGTCGAGTCGATGTTGATCTGACGGTTCAGATTCCGTCGGGATTTTGCATATCACGAAATTGGGGATTTCGTTGTAGAGTGAACTTTGCCTTATGAAATCCTGATCCCCGAATTGCCGATGAGGCCTCCTGGCTGCCAAGTGTCCATACAAATGAACGGTCCAGATCCCTGCTTGATTTAATGGCTGCGATTAAATCGCAAAATCGCGTCTCGCGATTTCGGGGTTTTCATTGTCGAGTGAACAGGACATTTCAAAGTCCCGATCCCCGATTTTCTCCTTTGGGTTATCTCTCTCGCAACTTTTATAGATCTGATGGCCCTCGTTCTTTCGGGAAATTTGTATGAGATCCTATGGTCACTGACTCTTCTTCCTTTTTCCTCTGTAAGCTCTTGCTGCGCGCGTTCTCTTCAAGGCTGTTCCTCCTGAGATTTTACTTCCAAATCCCCACAGGGTTTTATCCTTCTTATCCTGTTGTCTCTACTGTTGCCATTAATGACAACAACCATCACTGCATTCTATCTACTGAATTTGCCAACAATCTCCCCCTTTGGCATTGATGGCAACACTTACATTCAACATTCAGACTTCAACTCTCCTCTGCATTCGACCATTCAGACTCTTCTCTGTTACCGAAAAATTTTGAACTCGACTCCTTTCTCCCCCTTTGACATCAATGTCAAAGAAGAAACATTCTTCCACTGATCTTGTTGCAGAACTTACTCCCCCTGTCATCTATAAGTATTGAATAAATCCACCAGATATTCAATACGTACTCCCCC
>ML809490.1:33232-43271 GCA_009831015.1 Picea engelmannii | reverse complement strand
CCCCTGAATCCATAAGGCAATTATGCAGCACTTTGTCATGTATGTTCAGGGATGTGTAGAAGGGAGGGGATGAATCGTCTCTGTCTTCTACCATGGGACCTAGGACAACTGCAAGCCTTTCATCTTGGAGGTTTATGGAGTCTGTGAGAGGGTATGAGGCTTCGGATTTCAACAGCTCAGAGAAGCATTTTTTGAATTCCCCATGTTTAATTAACTCAGTGAGTGGCACAGGGATTCTGATCTTTTGAATCTCATGTTCGAAATTGAAAGAAGACATAGGCTTTGGGATTTCTCTAATTTCAGGAACATGATTATGGACAATGGGAGAGAAAGGTTGAGACCTCTTACCTCTGTGGGTGTCTACTACTTCATTAGCAGGTTTCTCTATTCTAGTGGATTGCTCAGGAACATCAAGTGATTCTATCCTTTTGTCGGACCTCAGGTTGTACCTGCCTCAACCGCCGCCAGCATTGTCTCCCTTGCTCAATTCATTTAGCTGGCCATCCATGAGAGACTCTTCATAAGCATTCTGAGTGAGATGAGGAAAAGGAGGAGTGTCTTATACACAGTGGATTTTAGGCTTGGGATCATCTGTTTCCCCTTCTTCTTCATCAGCCACAAAATTGTTCTGAAAGGGAGCCTGAATTCTTTGGTCGTCTATGTCTCTTCCTCTCTCTCTGTGCATAGTCGGGGGAACAATATTATTTGGCCTCCTGAAACTCCCTTTATTTTCGGTGTTCTGAGGGCCCATATACATTTTATTCCTTTCCACCTTCAATCTCTCCACCTCTTCTTTAAGGAAGTTCATTATTTGGGTCAACTCATTTACTTGAGGGTGGGGCAGTGATGGGCCGGAAGTTGAGGCTTCCAAATTTTTCCTTTCTTCTGTCTATGTCGGCCTAGTTTCTCAGTCTGTCAGTTGCCAATATGTTGGATTCCACTTCTATAGCTGCATCTTTCATCTGAGCTAAAGAGGTGGCTCTTCTTTCTCTCAATAGCAGGCAGAAATTGGGATCAAACGCGCCAGCATATGAAATTTGGGCAGAGGCCTCTGAGGGCTTAATATCTGCAGGAATATTGTTATACATTTTATTGAATCTTTTGGAGAAGTCAGAGACAGATTCTCTATCCATTTTCTTCAGAGCCCCAAACTCTGTCATGTAATACATATAATCCTTTCTGTCTCCCCACTGTCTCAGGAAAACACTATCTAGAGCCTCAATTCCAACAATAGATCTGGGGGCTAGTCCTCTAAACCATTTCCTGACCTCACCCTCCAGGCTCTGGACAAAGACTCTCATCCAGACGTCTTCATTTTCAATGTTTAGGTTGTCTGCATAACTGTAAAAAGCAGCCAAGTGCTCCTCAATAGTTATGTCTCCCTCCCCACTGAACTTGGGCATGTACTTCAAGTAGTCTCCAGCAGGGAGAGGATTCATAGGATGTGGTAGGATTAAAGGAGCATATCTAGCAGCAACTATGGCGTCCATTCTATTTAGAGGGGGATTAGCACCAGCCATAGAAATATTAGGTAGAGGAGAACTCGGAGGAGAAGGAGTATGGATGGGAGATGTCGGAAAAGAGGTTCTTGGAGGAGACAATGGAGAAAATAGAGAGAGAGCCAAGGGACCTGAGTGTGCAGATGCTTCTCTCTGAGCAATAGTAGCGATAAGAGGAGGGGTGGTGTAACCTTCAGAAGCTTGAGGTCTGTGTTGAGGCATGACCTTCAGGGAGGGGGGAGTGACAAGGATCTCTCCTTTTGATACCAGACTAGGAGGAGAAAACTCAGCAGGAACACTCCCGAAATTCAGAAAACGGGAAACCTCAGAGGAAGGATGACTAGGAAGCTGAGAATAAGAAAATGGAGTTCTCACAGAAGGGAAAGGTTCATTACCTATTTCAGCGATGGAAACCTCTTTCACAGAGCTCTTTCCCTTTCTGCGCACTGCTTCCGAGTCAGCTCCTGGTGTAGCTAAAGGCAAGTGTGGATTAGACCTCGTATGTCTGCCTCTCGAAGCCACAGTTGATAGAGGAGGTTCTCCCCAGCGGAGTCGTCACAATGGAGTCGCCAGGTGCACAGTAGCAATCTTCAAGTTCTAATGTCTTATGCACCTTCAGAATCAGTTGATCTTTGTCGTTCAATCCCAGGGAAAATATTCAACTTCATCCCCGGCAACGGTGCCAAAAATGTTGGAGCCAGAAGTCACTCCTAGATTTCTTGCAGGAGAAGAGCCTGACACCCATCAGTTTAATGTCATGATTTGTTTGAAAGGGGTGATCAAATGGAAGCAAACTCGGAACAGTCGTCTCAACTCAGAAACTAGGCCAGGCATGCATGGACGAGTGAGGTCTTGATAAACTTCAAACAATGAGTTGCAATAAAGGGTGAGTAGGGGGAAGACTTGTATGAGAAAAGTGCAAAGGTCTATCATAAACATCAGGTTTGTAACAGACTGAAGAAGAAAGCATTCGAACACAATATCCTCTCACATTCAAACACAAAAGACCAGAGAATACAATAATGTCACAACAAATCCTTTATCATAACATAACTGCAACAATCCATGTGAATCCTTCGATCATGAACTCTCTGATATGAGATGAAAACATAGATGGAAAAAGGAAATTGTTTGTCATAAAACAAGAAATCTCAAACACAGAGGCACCACCCAGAGAACTAGAATGGTTGCTGAAACTTTACAGTCGGGAGCTTAGCTCTACCATCGATAGATACAAAAATGGCGAAAACGCCTTCATATGCTCAGAACAACAACAACAGAGAAATCAAGACACTGCATTGAAGGATTTGCGTTTGCATGGCTTTCTGACAGTCAACCTCTGAAAGATCATGCAACTTATGTCAGACGCCATCTAACTCTTTGACAGTTCTAACGGCGAATCGATGTGCCTTAAATTCATTTTCGTGCTTTCCCATTAAGGCGGAGGCGATGTCTAACCACCACCAACCGCTTCAATAACTGCTTCATCGGGATTGAGGATGGCCCGGCCAACTTGGCATCTTTGGGACGTGGAGGGCCTCTTGTGCTGCCACCTGGAATAACTGACTGACTTGGCGAATGAGTGTGGAGTCCATCGCGAAGGATGGGGCGCATGACAAGAATGGTGGCATCGAATCATGAGGGCGTGAAGGGAGTGCCAAGGTGCGAGGGGGGCGACAGAGGAGGGCACCTGGTGGAAGACAATATGCAGAAAGGGGAAGAGGAAAGATAATGGACTTGCGCCTTGGCGAAGTGTTGACGTGGAAAGGAGCGGGACACATGGCAAGCGACGAGTGGATGATGAGAAGGAAGGAGGATTATGCGGAACAAAAAGGGGAGGTGGATGGATGACACACGGCAGCAGGAGAAAGGCGGTTATGGAAGATGACATGACGGGAGAAGGGTCCACGCTAGCTAAACATAGAGAATCTGGGAATGACGGGGTCGCATGAGCGCCATTGATCCGGGCGCTAAGATCTCGGCCGTCGAAAAGTTGTGCCCCCGATTCCGGACCCCCCCCCCTCCGCTTAAAGGTAGAAAGGCAGGGGGGGTCCAGAATTGCCTTTATCGTCGTTGATCTGGGTGCGCTGATCTGGGTCGTTGAAGAGGTGCGCCCCTGATTCCGGACCCCCCCCTCCCCTTAAAGGTAGAAAGGCGGGGGGGTCCGGAATCCCACTTGCGCCGTTGATCCGGGTGCCGCGATCCCTTCCGTCCTGACTTGGCTTTTATTTAATCATGGGCGCGTTAGCACCCCGAACTTAGGACAAGTGGATTTTTAACCCCTCCTTTCGCATCCAAACCCCCCTTACAAGAATTATCGCTAACAGAACTACAACACTTGATCAGACAGTATGAGCTAGGGAAGGTAGACCCTCTGTTGAATAGAGCAGTACATCAAGTATCTAGGAAGAGAAGAAAAAATAAGGAACTACACCTTAATGCTCAAATTGGAGACTATGACATAGATTATGTGGTCCTCTACTTGGGATCATAAGTCAACGTTATGACGAAGCAGACCTGGGCATTGATGGGAATACCTAAGTTGATTTATTCCCCTATCAGGCTCAAGATGGCTACTCAGTAGGAAGTAAGCCCCTTTGGGATGTTGGATAATGTCCCTGTGGACATTGACGGGGTAAGGACGTTTGTAGACTTCAAAGTAATTGAGATAGTTGATGATATTTGTCCTTATCCTGCACTCATAGGAATTAATTGGGATTTCAACAATTCTATTGTGGTTGACTTAAAGAAAAGAAGAATGACATTTGAAGGTGATGGCCTTAGGGTCATTGCAGCTCTTGATCCTGACAAAGGTTGCATATACACAGAACCCATCAGAGAAGAATACCATGCTTATGAACTAGAGAATATATATAAATTGACAGCAAGACATCAAGATTACATTAATCCTATGGTAGATGGGAATTTAAGCTGGCGAAGTGAAAGTACATGCTCGTCAGATTTAGAAGAATCACTGGAGAACTGGCAGAATAGGATGTATGAAATATCTACGCGGAGGTGTTCCAAATTGACCTAGGAAGTTCGTTGGATTAGCACAAAAGTAAGTAACCTATCCATATTAGATGGTTTAAATAATCTAGAAACATTCTTATTGGAATTTGAAGAAATTGTACCAGTAAAATAGAGGTTGTTGGCACTGGATGAAGCCTTGAAAGAAATGCCGACAAGATGGTGGGGAACACACAAGAAGAACACCACGGAGTGGGTGCAATGTCGCACTTTGATGAGAGTGGGATTTTCAGACCAAGTTGAAGGGTGTGAAGTTCGATACACAAGTCAAAGTTGTCTGAAGGACCATGTGTGAAGTTGTGAGGAGGCCTGGGGAAACATTCCTAAAGATCAGTGGGTGCATAAATTCATTAACACTTTGGACACAACGCCTATCAATTGGTATCTTCAAGTATAACTGTGCCCCGCCACTTTAGATTGGTATGGTATGACCCAGAAATTTGTAGCTACATTTTTATTTGAAATTTAGTACGCCACAGTAGATCAGGATTTACAATTTGTAAGACAAAAAATCTTTGAGGAGGCAACTAACCTCCATGTTGAGCAAGAGGAATATGAATGGACTACACCTCTTCAGAAATTACAAGGTTGATACATTATCAATGTTGATGAAGATGATGATCCTAGGAATGTGAACATCGCAGAAACTGAAGGACAAAGAGACATAGAAGGGCTAGGGGTTGAACTACCTTTCATTGGATAGCTAATCAAAATCAAGAAAGTTAATATTGGAACAGAGCAAGCACCTAAGTTGGAGAATGTTGCAGATTATTTGGATGATGCCACTATTGATAAGATTATTGAATAACTACATGAATATCAGAACTTGTTCCTAACCAAGCTCACTGATATGAAGGGCATAAAAGGGCCCATGGGAGAAATGAAGAACCCCTTGAAATCAAATGCAAGGCTAGTCAAGCAGAGACCCTACAGACTGAATCCCAAGTATAAGCAGAAATTCAGGATTGAATTAGACAGAATGTTTGAAGCAGGAATCATAGAACATGTTCAAGAATCAGAGTGGATTAGCCCTATGGTGGTCCAGGATAAGAAGATAGAAGAAATCAGGATTTGTGTATATCTAAGGAAACTGAATGATGCATGCCTACATTATCCATTCCCTACACTATTAACCAACGATGTGTTAGATAATGTAGGAGGACAGGAGGTCTACTCATTTGCATACAGATTTTCAGGTTATCATCAGATCAGGATTGCTAAGGAAGACACACATAAAACCACATTTGCGATAGAATGGGGTTTTTTTCAGTACACAGTGATTCCCTTTTGCTTGAATAATGCACTAGCCATCTTTTCCAGGGTGGTGTTTCAAGCATTCAAGGAATTTTTACATAAATTTTTGGAAGCGTATTTTGATGATTGGATTGTTTTTAGATCATTGAAAGACCATATTGAATGTTTAAGATTGATGTTAGATAAATGTAGGCAATGTCAGATTGCCCTGAATTTTAAAAAAATGCATTTTCTTTTCACCCTTTGGAGTGTTGCTAGGGCATATTGTGTGTAAGTAGGGATTGTTGGTAGACCCTTCCAAGATTGTCATCATTATCGATCTACCTCCCCCTACTTCAGTCAGACAGTTGTGCACTGCATTGGGGCACACTGGATACTATAGAAATTTTATCAAGGGATATGCACAGATAACAACCCCCATGGAAAATATTTTAAATAAATATTGTAAGTTTCAATGGTCAGAGAAATGCCAGCAGAGCTTCGACACACTAAAGCAGAAAATGGTCACTGCACCTATTATGGTTTTCCGAGATTGGAGTAAGGAATTCCACATCCATGTCAATGCTTCATCGATTGCATTAGGAGAAGTCTTAGCACAACCTGGAGTAGGAGATATTGACCACCCGCTAGCCTTTTCTAGAAGGAAGCTCTCTACAGCTGAGATAAATTACACTACCACAGAAAAAGAAGGTTTAGCTATGGTGTATGCGCTATAGAAATTTCGATGCTACTTGTTGGGATGACACTTTAAGATGTTTAATGATCACTCTGCATTGAAATACTTAGTCAACGAGCCAGTGTTGGGAGGAAGAATATGCAAATGGCTATTGTTATTCCAGGAATATGATTTTGATATTGTGGTCAAGCCAAGAAGAATGAACAAGGGACCTAATCACTTGTCTAGATTAGAGCATGAAGAGGAACCTACTAGTTTGGAGGATACACTTCCAAATGCACAGTTGTTGTCCATAAGGAAAGTTGATGATCACTTCACCGAGATAGTTCAGTTTTTTTCCATAGGAATGGCACCTCGTGAATACATAGTCATTCAGAAGAAACAGTTGGTAGTTCATGCTATAGATTTTTCACTTATAGCTGGACAAATATATAATATGGGACCCGATGAGATCTTGAGGAGATGTGCTATGGAGGAAAAAAGACCACTAATTCTGACAGAAGCACATGAAGGCATCACAAGAGGAAACTATGCAGGGAAAGAAACAACACAGAAGGTTCTTAGAGTTTTCCTCTGGTGGCCTACTTTAAATAAGGATGCCAAGGAATATTGCAAAGCCTACGATGTATGTCTACGAGTAGGAAAGCCTTCTTGAAGAGATGATATTTCTTTAGCACCGCAATTAAAATTACAATTATTCAAGAAATGGGCCATTGACTTTGTGGGACCTATTAACCCACCTGGAAAGTGCACAGGAGCTCGATACATCATCACTATGAAAAACTATTTGACCAGATTGGCAGAAGCAAGAGCATTTAAGGATTGTAGTGCAGCCAAAGTTGCGCAGTTCATCTTTGAGGATATCATAACCAGGTTTGGATGCCCAAAGATCCTTATGAGTGATCAAGGTACTCATTTTATTAATAAAACTATTGAAGCCTTGACTCAAGAATTTGAAGTTCATCATCAGAAGAGTACTCCATACCACCCATAGGCGAATGGTACAGTCGAATCTTTCAATAAGATTTTGGAGATAGTGTTGACAAAGATTTGCAATGTGAACAGAGATGACTGGGATTTAAGAATTCTAGCAGTATTATGGGCCTACAGAACTACTTGCAAAAATTTAACAACACAGACCCCATTTAAGTTGGTATATGGTTTAGAAGAAGTGGTACATGGAATATTTAGTTCCTAGCTTAAGAATTGCAGCGTTTACAGGTATGGATGACACAGGCATTGTACAAGACAGGCTTGCGTAGTTGGTAGAACTAGAGGAAGATAGGTTTATTGCAGGATTTCATCAACAGGTACAGAAAGAACGAGAAAAGGCCTACCATGGCATACATATCAAGAAGAAATCATTTAAGCAAGGAGATCTGGTATTGGTATATGAAAACAAGTTCATGAAGAATACAGGGAAGTTTAGGACACATTGGCTTGTGCCATATGAGGTTGCCTAAATCACAGAAGGAGGATTTTTGCAGTTGAAGACTTTGAATGGAGAATGGAAGGAAGGTTTGGTAAATGGTAGCCGGTTGAAATTTTATTATGACAATGAGCTGCCTCGCAGTTCTTAGTAAAAGCACAGGAAGAAGGGCCTAGGTACCAGGTGTAGTTGAAATTGGATACTAGAAATAGAAAAGATAGTCTACACAAGGAAGGGAGTGACTGAACAGAAATCATAGGCTTCTTCGCGCAGTTTGAAGTTGAAGTGAAACAAAAGGTTCAATCTTGCAGTGACTCAGGACAATTCACATGTGAGTGTTGGGGGCCTATTGGCCCTTGGTTACGGAAGAAAGTGAATATTAAGGAAGAAAGGTGAAGTACGAACTGCGCAGAAGGAACATTGACTGAGAATGGGTCGAAGTGGTCAAAGAATTAGAAACGAAGGATAAAAGGAAGGAAAAGATAGCCTTTGGAAGAGAAGACCAAGGAAGATAGATCAACAAGGAAGATGGATTGTGGACAAATCAACAAGTGGAAAAATCCACCGACGGATTCTTTGGAGCACCTCATGGGAAAGAATGAAGGACAGGTTGGCGAAGAGCTCAAAACGTGGGTCAAGTGGACCTAGGGTTTTGACCTAGGGTTTTGGATCTAGGGTTTTGACACCTAGACTTTTGCAATGTAATGTATAAATACAGGTCTAGAAGACCTAGGAGGGTTTGTTCTAGGTGGTTCATGGAGATTATGATTATATGGGTCAATAGTTGATTCATAATATTTTGGTTCATGTTCACTGATTGTTGTAAAAGAGAGAGAGAAGTAGGCTATTGTAGAGAGTATGTATTGTAAGATATTCAGCTGGGTGCGAAGATCAACCCTGCAGTTGGGTGCACAGGGAGAGGAGAGAAAGAGAAAGAGAGAGATCTACAAGCTAAGAGCGTAGATAGAATTGTATGTTTCCATTTAATATATCAAGAAGCACAGTTCTATGGATGTAGACCTAGGGAGAGGGTGAACCACGTATATCATGTTGTTCTATGTGGTTGATGTTGTGTTCTTTTCTTTCTGTTATACTGTTATTTCATTGTTGTGTTAGATATGAGATATACCTTGTGAAGTAAGCTTAAGATTGGTTGATAATATCTATATTGTTGTGTGTTGTTTCCCTGTATCCACTTTTCATTTCCTCTGGTTGTAGACACATGTTTCCTGCAACCCTATATTTCTACTTCGAGTGAGATTGCATCTACTTCACAGGTGTTGTCGAAAGGGCCAAAACTTAGGGATTCTTGGTGCACTGTAAGAGTTGAACCCTGGGTCTTCCCCTATACCAACATAGTGACAGAACCATTGGATAGCGTGAAAATTTGCCAAAGTAAGTTTCTCAGCATTTGATTATTTGAGGTCCAGTCCAACTAGGCCTCAGCTAAGATAATAGATAATTTTCTCTTCAATCACATCATCCTCTGGTACCAAGACCATGCCTATTGTGGACTCTGTGACAACCAAATATAACAAGAAATCCTTGCCATGATTCGGAGGACTGAGAAGAGGGGTAGATGTCAGAGAATGTTTTAACACGTCAAAAGAGCATTGAGATACTTCATCCCAACAGAATGGGACTCCCTTTTTCAATAAACACGTGAATCTTTTCGTAATCTCGGTTTAATTAGTGACAAAACACTGAAGAAAAATTTATTTCCCCGGTAAACTCTGAAGTGGGGGAATTGTGCGTGAGTGATACAATTGAACTATTGCCTCAACCTTAAGAGGATCAACCATGATCCCTTTGGTTGACATGATGAAACCTAATAAATGACTCAATGTCACACAAAAACTTCACTTGTTTGGATTCAAGTGAATCCGATAGTAGTGACACCTCTCAAATATTAGTCATAAATGGGAGCAATGATTGGATATCTTGTGAGAAAATGATGCTAGATCATCGAGGTATGCCTCGACTATGTGTTTGAGGTCGTGAAAATAAAATGACATGGCCCCATGAAACATAGCTCCAACATTCTTCAGGACAAAAGGAATTTTTCGATACATGAAAGTACCCCAAGGAAAAATAAAATATGTTTTATGATGGTCTTCGAGCTTGATTTGAATTTGATTGTACCCCAAAAAA